>CANUEX010107648.1:0-108374 GCA_948099535.1 Jatropha multifida
ATATAATGATCATATTTTCAAATTAATATTCATTTATGATAATTATTTATATCTATATTCAATTTTAAAATTTTTTATTAGATCATTTAAGATATTTTTTTAAATTTAAAAATTAGTGCTTATTTAAAATAATTATCTATATTCATATTTGATTTGACTATTTAATTTTTTTTCCATCTATTTGTAATAATTTTATAATTTTATATCTATATATTTTTATTATTATGTTTATGCTTATTTGCAAAAATTTTATATATATCTATATATAATGTGGTTATTCTATTCTTTATATAAATATTTATCTTATATGTATAAAGAAAGTTTAATATAATATGTTAGATTAAGAAAAAAAGAGTCTTAACTACTACATTTCAACTAAGTAGCTTTTTTCATCTTTTCCTTTGTCACTTCTTTTGATTTTTAATTTTTTTTGTGTGTTTTTTAACAATGATTATTCAATGGATTTCAATTACAGGTGTAATTCTTGCAATGTAATCTTTACTTTCTCGACAACCAAACAACATATTTAACATCATCTCGACGACCAAAAACTAGTGGGTCATCGTCCCCCTTCAAATTCTGTCAGGCTGCTTTTTAGGGTACATATATTAATTAATATTATCTTCCATGAATATAGATAATGCTCCAGTTTATCCATCTACAGTTGCTTTTGAAAGCAGCAATTTGATGATAACATTTAACTTCTGAAAAATGTTAGCTTATTATTATTATTATCTCTCCTCCCTTCTCTTTTCTTTAATTTTATTTTTTTTGCGCTTTTTAATATTTCAAAATCGAAAAATAAATTATTTTATAATTCCCTTCGTGTATCAAATCTGATAATTATTTTATAATTATCGAAATCGTAATTGTTTCGTTATAAACTGCAATTGGATCTATCAATTTTTACTTCGATTTCAATTTTAATTTTAGAATTTTTGGTACTGAAACCGTGACCGCATTTGCTGCCAACCCGTTTGATATCCCTACGTTTTTATATAATTTTTTATCATAAATTATTTAATCTATTTTAAAAAGGGATAATGAATTAAAATTAAATACTAAAAGAAAAGGGTAAGTTTGCACGTGTTCTGTTATTTATTACTTTACTTGGGTTTCATTATTTACTCCATCGGATTCCATCCTAACCGTTGGATTTTGACGTAGCTGGCGAAGTTAACTCGAAAAGGCGTTCCCATTAAAATCAGCCGAAAAATTGACCGTCGATGACGTAGATAATAAACAAAGAAGTCAACGCTCGAAGTCTTTCGCAGAGACCCAGCTATACTGAATCATCTATCCCAACATAGACAGTACAAAATGGGAGAATTTCTTTTTGTTTTTTTCCTTTAAAAAATAGAATAAAGTTATAATTTTTTGTTTTCTATATAATTTTCCGATTTCCCTCCTTTTAAATCACCGAAGAAGAACAGTAGAACACGGTTTCAAATTTCAAAATGGAATCGATAAGAGTCAGTAAGTAAATGTCTTTTCTTTTCTCCTTTTCATAGCTGCTATAATAGAAGAAGCCATTGATTCTCCAAGAAGCGACGCAGGAGAGGATTTTCGTGTTAGCTATTTGGAATCTTTCGATTTTTTATCAATCATCAAATTTTTTTGTTTTGATTCTCTAATGTCTGGGTAAGAATCTCAATCTATCTTTGCCTTTTCTTATTCAATATAGAAGAATCAAGTTGAATCTTTGTATTGGGTATCCTTATTGCTGTGTTGGATTTCTTTAAATTTCAACAAAGAGGTCCCTTTCTAGTTACCTTTGTCTTTCGGCAGATATTGATTGTTCTGCTTTTCAAGTTTGGCATGAAAGATCATTTGGGTAGTTGCTTATAGAATTTACACGTTGACGTAACTTTGCTCATTTGATTCAACCTAGGTGAGGTTGCAGTGGGCACTAACGTTTAGTGTTGACTCTGGTTGTTTATTTTTGTGGGAAAGTAAATTTCAGTTGTTAGTATTTAGTGGGTAGTTTATTGTTCAGTTGATTTTTTTTTCTGCATTGGGTAGCACATGAATTGGGTTCTTACTTTTACTGGAGAATACATGTTGGGGAAATAGTGTTCGTGCGAACGGTCATATCATTTCAAACATGAATTATTGTAGGTACCCAAAATTGTGCTAATTTTACTGTGTGCCTAAGCAATAATTGAGTAGTGTGAATTTGGCTATTTTCCTATGTTGATGTTGTAATATTTCTCTTGTTGAACTGCTCTAGTATGGCAGATTTCCTGTTGTTACTTGCCTTTTTTTGGGTGCATTGACAGTTATCTTAATTTTTAGTTAGAAGTTTGCGCTTTTAAGCCTTTGTTTGTGCCTTACACGTGGTCACATAGATAACTTGGAATTAATTACCACTTCTTATTCATTCTTGTTGGTATTGATGTTTTAAACTTAAATAATGAGTTTGACAGATAATGCAATTAATAATTGAATATAAAAACTGAGTCACTTTTTTCACTGGTATTTGAAGAATATGGGCGTAGTTAGGATCAATGGCATGAGGAATGCACAGTTGCTCATAGTTACCGGTACTCCATAGTCTCATAAGTTATGAACAATTGTAATATATGTTGCTTTCTTTTCATTTTGACATTTTCCAAGTTAGGCCCTCTCCATGAACATGTATTTTGGAGCTAAGAATTGAAATTAAAGGTGATTTTGTTGTTCTGAATTTATGTAAATATTTACATTGATGTTTATAGGTAATTTGAATCTGACTTTATGCGTAACAGGCTTCACTTACACGATCGCTTGAGTCTTCTCAATCTCTTATGTCTGATTATTTCATTATATATACCTCATTGCAACTAAGACTAAAGAGATGTATGATTATAGTTACCTTGAACATCAGATTTGAGGATCACTATATTATGTGCCTATGTTGCTCAATTTACTAATACGTCCTATAAATTTTGTAGACCATCATGGCTGGTGGATGGTAATAGATTTGCAACAAAAATTAAGAGTGCATCTGATCCTGAAAAGGTCAAATGGGAGAGCAATCCGTCTAAAGCTTGTCCGAATTGCCAACATGTTATTGACAATAGTGATGTATGTTTTCTAACTTCTATTTATATTTGATTCATTTATTTGTCTCTGTTTATTCTATAATTATGCAGACTAGTTGTTTTGTAATTTTGGGTGCAGAGTTCTGTCTTGTTTTATCTTTTCTGGTAGTCTTACAACTGGGGAGTAGGTCTTTATGTTGCTATTGTTTGATATTGGAACGTCAATTTAATTGATTATTGGTTGTATTTGGATCATGCATAAACACTAACTGTAGGATTACAAAATTGTAAATGATTGTATGAACTTCTGTTCATCCTTTTGGCGTTAATCCAGCATTTCGGCTGAGCATCCAACTAAAAAGTAATGGTTGATACTGTTTTGTTGTACTTATTTTTGAACTGTGCAGCAGATAAGTCCTATAATAGATGCTTTACTTTCTTCTTTACTAGGAGAAGCTGAAGGTTTTACTAGCTGCATTATTGATTCTTTCCTAGTTCTTCCTCTCCTCTCAATTAATGACTTAAAATTTTGGAGTATCTGTTTGGTTCACTGCATGTGGGAGAAATATGGGCTGTAACTTGAGATTTTGTGTTAGTTTATACAATGATTTGAGATTAACTCTAATCTCATATTTCAAGTCAAGATGGAATGATGCTATTACTGTGATTATGGAGAGGAAGCTTAATTCATGGCCACTTGGAATGTGAGATAATAATGTGCCCCTGTTATTAAATCTATTTCAAAACAAAATGTGTTCATTATTAACCATAATGGTTGTAGTTTCTAATCTTTTCTGCTATAACAGTAAATTGTTTCTTAGAATAGAGTTGCCAAAAACTTAGCTGAATGCATCTGATTTATCTTCCTACTGTATGTTCTTCCTAAATATAACTTATTAATTGTTGCATATGGTCCCCTTATACTCGTATCTATATTTTTGTAAAGCTCTTGTATTTTACAGACTATTTATGAGTTATGACATTAATAGAGTGGTACAAGTTATGGGATTTTATGTCATTGGTAAAACTCTTATTTTGGTTATTTTAATTTCAGCTGAAAGTACAATCGGATTTTGTTAAAAGATAAAAAAAGAAACTAAATAATCGAAGAATCATAGTTAGCTATTTAAAGCTCAAGGTGCATTGAGGCAGAAAGGGGTTCTAGAGGCTATACACAAGGCCAGGCATGCGCCTGAGAAACTTAAGGCATGCAATAAACAGATGAAGACACATAATGCTGCATAAGAAAATAATTCATAATAATAAAATAAAACAATATATTATCATCAATATTCTTGGAATCCAGACAAAAACAAAAATATGTTAAAAGAGTTCTAAATCATAATCCTATAAGAATGTGTTTCTAAGTTTCCTGCTTGGCCATGGGAGGTTGGTTAGACATTTGGCACAAATAAGAACACATAATAGAACATAAATTTTGAATTGCATTAGAACTAATTTACTGTTGAACTGAATGGATGTATATTTGTACATGTAGATATAGTGATTTGTATACCGTACATATATGGTAATTATGCTGAGTTTGGTATACTTGGTGAAAAAATTAGCAGAATTGCATTTCTTTAACATCAGTCAACTTTCAGAACAAGAGGTGTGTGTTCAACAATTATATAAGAATTTAAAGTTTTTAATGGTTATTTTACCAAAATATCTTCATAATCCAAAGGGTACAACAACACAGTAGTCGTAAATTTGCAACCTTGGGAATCATATATTTGGGCATCACATTTCGTAAAGTAATCTAAAATGTAAGTTAAAACCCATAAACTAAGCAACATAAGTATTTAGAAACATGCTTTTGAGAATTTTGCTATTTTTTCTAGAAGATAATGTAGCTCAGTGTTGTAAATGAAATGGTTTTGTTGTTTATTTCATATTGAATCCTTCTTGTTTGTAGGTTACTCAAAAGTGGCCTGGATTACCTAGAGGTGTGAAATTTGATCCAACTGAACAAGAAATTATTTGGCATTTACTTGCAAAAGTTGGTATTGGAGGTTTAGAACCTCATCCTTTCATTGATGCGTTCATTCCAACTGTTTACAATGATGATGGAATCTGCTATGCCCATCCTCAAAATCTACCAGGTTAGAAATAGTTCAACTTGGTTTTGTAGTCTGACCCCTTATAATCTTTAGTTCTAATTTTCAATTTTAAATTTTCAGGTGTTAGGCAAGATGGGAGTGTATCTCATTTCTTTCATAGAGCAATCAAGGCTTATAATACTGGGACTCGAAAGCGCAGAAAGATTCAGGGTGATAATTTTGGAGATGTCCGCTGGCATAAGACTGGTCGGACTAAACCAGTAATGCTGGATGGAGTTCAAAAGGGGTGCAAGAAAATAATGGTTCTTTACATGAGTTCAATAAGAGAAGGCAAAGCAGAGAAAACAAATTGGGTGATGCATCAGTATCATTTGGGCATAGGTGAGGATGAGAGGGATGGGGAATATGTAGTTTCCAAGATATTTCATCAGCAGCAACAGACAAACAAGGGTAACAAAGCTGAAGATGACTTGTCTGAAAATACTGATATGATCTTAAAAGTAGATCCAGTCAGTCCCAAGTCTGTCACTCCTGAACCTCCTCGCAATGAAAAGCGATGTCTAGATTTTGACTTAGGAAAAGCAAATGTTGTTACTAATGTTTCTGTGGATCCTTTCACTCAGGTAAAGTCTATTTTCTCTTTTATTTTCTTCCCTATGATCATAGCTTAAGATTACATTTCAATATTTTCCCTACCCTTGGTGTCATAAGCAAATCCCTTTTTGAACTATATAAATCTCAGAGCTTATTCACAATTTTCTTTTCTTTCGTTCTTTTTTTTAAGTTCCTGTTATTGACTAAAATATACAGTTTATAGCCATTCTCCTGTGATGCAAGGGCTATTTAGTAGGTATATGTTATGCTTTGATTGACAAAGAATATGCAATGAGTTAGTTCCAAAGATTAAATTCCATTTAAATTAAGTGCTCATGCAAAAGGAGGTATTGACGTTTGTGTTTTGGCTTCTGTGTTCTTTTAAGCATCCTGAGATGGAATTTCTACAAGTTCAGGTTCCACCTGGACATGAAAACACCAACTCTGATGACAAACTCAGGCCAGAAGATCATTCTGATCAAATGGTAGATAGCAATCATAACAATATTGAGGAAGATACAAAATGGTGGGACAGCGAGTCGCAGAATCTCTTGGATTCACAACAGCTGGTGGAAGGGCTATCTTTGTGTGATGAGCTCCTTCAAAGTCAATCTCCTGACAGATATGGAGACGAGAACAGAACAGGCAATGGCAAACCCCGTCTTTCTGATTATTCCCAGTTAGGACCAGAGAATTTAAAGAAGGATCTAGAGGAATGCCAAAATCTTGTTCTTGATCCAGCTAACATTGAACTGGACACACCTCCTGAGTTCAGACTAAGTCAGCTTGTATGTCATCTGCACTATTTTATGTTGCTTGCTGCGTTAGGCATATTTTGTTATTACTTCTTTATTTAGATTAGCAATAATTCATTGAATGCTTTTGTAGGAATTTGGATCGCAGGAAAGCTTTCTGTCATGGGGTGGGGGTAAGATGATATAGACCAGGTACTTTTGGATGGCGTCAACAGCTGAAACATGATTTTGTGCACTTACTTTTTGGATGCTTCGCCAGTTCAGTTGGTTTTTTGGAACTACAGTTGTTGCAGGATGATTCGATCTGTAATCGGGTTGGTGTTGAAGTTATGATTCTTGAAACCTAATCTTTAATCATGCTAATGCTAATGCCTGGGAATAGAGCAAGGACACGGTCTGTTACTGTTTTGACTGATTATCTTGTACTAATGTTCCACAGCCTAAAGGCTAATGGATTTATGTTGCATCTATTAGAAATTAAAGTATTATCCTATATGTTCTGCTCTTGCTAATGGCTATAATGGATTTATTTTTTATTTTTTATGAGGCTTCGTTTTTCTGTAATTGCTATTTTTCCCTGAAAACCCCAATTTCTCATCACTGAAAACAATTATACTACCACTAAATTCTAGTAACTTATTGGATAATCTATCAAATCCAAATTTGCCGAAATGATTTGTTTTCAAATTAACAATCTCTCAGACTTAAAAAACGTTTATATTATCAGTAGATCATAGTTAATCGGTTAAAAAATTAACTGAAATTGCTCGAAGGATTTGAAAAATTCGGGAACTGTTCAAACCAATAAGAAAAAATATCTGGGTTTAATATTAGAGAATCTGATCTGGCGTTCTTGGTGCAAGATAGCTAACTAATCAGGCAAAACCTTATATTCTGATATTTGTGTAACACAATTAGATTTAAGGAAGAAGCAAATTAGAATACCGTGTGGACCATAAAAATTATTAGAAGAAGTCATGGGATGTCAATACCAAGTATAATACAGAAAAGGTCAAAGATTATAGGAGGTAATGGAAGCGGACAAAAAGGATTTGGGAATGGAAAGCAACATTCATGAACTTAGAGAGCATTTCATGCATAATAAAATGTGGGTTCGAAAATGGCTAGACAAGGTCACACCACTGGGCCAAGCCCTATTACTTTTGTTCAGCAGTAACAATGGTTGGCTTTGGCTCCAACATGATTGGTTGTGGGGGTTAGCTGGAATAGGACCTAAACTCATTTGGGTCTGGCTGGTGCCTTGGCACTTTCATCAATCAATCCTGTGGGGAAATTACCTTTGGACAATGTTGTCAGAACATGACCCAACCGAACCAGCGCCAAAGTCACTAATTTAATCAAAGCCTACACATATAGTCTAAAACCCAAAGTGAGTTGATTTGGACCCGTTTCCAAAAACACCGCCTAAAATTATCAAATCGAAATTCCAGTTTTTCGCCTCTAATTGTGAGCCCCAAACTATTAATTTATTAGCTAAATTCTAACACAATATTCATATGTTGTGTATAACAGAAATAATTAATTGAATCGGTTCAAACTAACCAATCACTAACAAACTGATGGTTGGTATGGTAATCATAAGCTGACTCTGAAAAATCTTTCTAATTGATATTATTCCTAATGATTAATTAGGCATAAAACATTCATAATCTTTCTAAGCATCTAACATAACCACCCAACGGAAACTGTTTGGATGTTTGTTATATTAATCGAGGAAATGCATGTTCATATGTTGTGTGGTTATGTACGTGCAGAATTGGTATACAAACAAACCAACTTTCCCATTTATCAAACATGTGTAGCCAGTGTCATAAGGACCGACAATAATAAACGACTTGTCGTACTCAAGCTTAATGGTTCTTGTCTGCAGGTGAAATTGAAATGTGAATGTATGTTGTCTTTTTTTCCAACTTTGTTTTTTTTATTTATTTTCAATTGAAGCTTATCTGCAATGATGAAAATGGTTTGTTAAAGCATTCTATTATCCATTGGGCTTGCTTTTGTCTGAAAACTATAGACTCTTTTTTATTTTGGTATTTTGGGATTAGATGACATCACACACTAACTTTTATTTTCTTGTATGCATTCAACTACTCTTTCTTCTTGTTTATTTTTTAATACAACTTTTCTTTAATTAATCATAAAAGTAATTTTTAGCATTTAATGAAAAAATTACACCAACGGCTAACTAACAGTTGAATGCTGCTAAAATAATTCACATTTATTAAAATTATTAATTTTACCGACGAAGAATGATATAAAATATATGAATTAAACAAGAAAGAGAACTAAGAAAACAAGAGGAAGGAATTGGCTTGGAGAGTGGAATAGTAATGAAAAATTCATGCGTGCAATAATTGAGGGAAAGAAGAAGAAAACTAAGAAAATTGGGGTCCCCTCACAATTCATAAATATTAAAATTAGTTTGATCGAAAAAGAAAAGGACATGTATGGTAACGGTGGTGGTGGTGGCGGTCGTGGTGGGGTTTAGGATTAGGAGGCGCACGTGGTCTTCATAAAGCTGCTATTTTGACCAGCTCTCTCTTTTTTCTATCTATGTTTTGCTTTTGTTTGGGACTACACAGAGTGAGAGTGAAAGGTGGCAACTTCTTATGTGGCCGACAACACTATTTTAGTATGGTTTCGGTTGCAAAAATCATCTCCCCACCACATCAAAATTACTCACCCAAATTAATACTTGACTGTTATTCTATCTTGCCCCGAATATAAATTGTTTTTTTATTATTTTATTTCGAAATATAAATCATTTTAAATATTTTAAAAAGAAATAAATAATATTTTTTAATATTATCATTATTTATATTAAATATAATAATTATATTTACAATTTATTATTAATTTTGAGAGAAAAAGTAATTTGATCAAATTATTTTTAACTTTGTTATAATATATGAGAATATATTAATTTTTTAATTTTTATGCAAAATCTTAAACGATTTGTATTTTACAAGTAAGAGAGTATTTTACTAAAAATTTACTTAAATTGATGATTTTAAGTAAATTAAAACCTTCTTATTACAATTATCTTTTTTAAATAATGAAGGCAAAAGAAAATTATAAAAAGCAACCATTTTTGTTTTACGTGTTTTTACTGACACATGTCTGACAAATATGTGCAGAAGGTTAGAGTTTGTGTACACCAAAGAATATTTAGCTAAAAAATCCATCTATGGCTTGCTGCAAAGAACAAAGAGGATTTGGATTGTGTGTTCAGCTTTAACCGTACGCGTGGCGCGCACGTGAATATGGGTTGTAACCCAATAATTCCAAGTAGTCCCACAGAACTGAGTTTGACCATATTTTCGATACTAGAAAAGAAAGAAACGGCTAAAAGATGATCCAAAAAGCCAAAGCAGACTCCTTGTGTGGATGCTCATTTTATCAATTCATTCAGAATTGTGTTTAAACCTAAATAATTCATTTAATTGTTTGCTAATGTATGTTTGGTTGTAGACAATCAAACCAGAGCAAGATTAAGATGTGAACAAACTCTTGATTTTTTTAAATATATAACCATTTAATTTACTTGTCTAAACCGAATCCACGACTCAATTAATAAAAATATAAAATTTATTGAAACGGATGTATTTATTGACTTTATTTCTAACTGAGTTTGACCATATTTTTCCCGAACTTGGTTATTGAACTAACGCCAAGAAAATTACTATAAGCTACTTAAATTTTTTTGATTGAGTTGCAAGGCCAAGAGAATTTGAATTAATCGTGTCTCACAGCCAAAAATTATAATTGCATGGTACAATCAAATAATTTGATCATTAAACAGTATAAATTATACTATAAATAATGATATATAGGTAACAAAATGCATTTCAAATGATTAATGAATGGACCAACATGACTCTCCATAATCCTTCTCTCTATATATCTCCACTGCTCTTTAGTTAGTTTTGTCTTTTTATATCAAACCATAACTTGAACAGTTTTAAAATATTTAATGTTGAGGTTCACCTCAAAATTTCTAAGTTTGCTTCAGTTGTACTTTCTGAAAAGTGTGGATATGTAGAAAATTACAGAGATAAAGGAAGAAAGTGAAAACTTTACTATCAGCTGAAACCTGATGATCATATCAGTTTCATTTCTAAAATTTGTGAATTTGCAATATTAAAATTAAATTTAAATATTTTCTGGTAATGATCAATTAACTTCACTATAGATTGAATATGCATTTCTCAAGAACAACAAGACAGTATAGAATTAGAAACCAAGAAACAAAAAATGAAATGAGAGAACAAATAATTAAAATTAACGTTGTTTTTGTATTAATTAATACTATCCGATATGTGTATACAAATATATAATTAAAAAGGCTGATCCAAAACAAAATTTGCTTAGTCCCGCAGAAGCTATTTACACTCCACCAAGAAAATTAGAAAGAAAAGAAAAATCCTCTAAAATCTCACTTCCATGGCCTATACATAGAGCTAATAAAGAGGATTTTTGCAGTAGAAATTAAATAAACAAATTTATATTAGAGAGAGGGTTAGAGCTTAATTGGCTAGTCATGCCAACAGAGAAGCATAACTACACATCTCCTGATGATATAAAGCCTTGCCCTTTGCTCTCTGAGCACAGCTCCAACTCCTTTGGTAGAAGAAAGCCTTCTCTTTGAGCTTCCATTACTGTTGAACTTCATCTTTTTTTATCTTGCACTGAGAGAGAGGGAGAGAGAGAGAGAGGTTTTAGTAGCAACGTAGTGATTTAGGTTTAATGAGAAATGAGAATGGAAGGGAAGAAGAAAAGGGTATTATATATAGGAGGAGGAGTGTGGTCCAACCTCACGTTGGTCTAGTAAAGAGCCAACCATGGGGCATGAAAGGCCGTGCAGTGTCCCTTTACCCACCAGACTAGGGTACCCCAAAACTGGGCCCCATTTCCCCACTTGGGTACCATACCCTTCGCTTAATTAACAATATATTATTATTTATTCATTCTTATTACTCCTACCGCTACTGTGTATATATGTTTATGTTTTGTGTACATGCATGCCTTAATTTGATTGTGCAATTATATATTATAAATAATTTTTACTTTAATGTTGAATAAGTTTTATCATATACTATTTAATTTTTTTTTGATAAATTGATCCAATGAATTTATATTTTATTTCCTTAATAATGTCATTTGATAATTTTTAAAAAATCACAAAGGGTAATATTTTCTATTCATTTCTAATTATGGCATTGTTAACTTTTTTTTAACTAGATTAAATAGATGACATATATTTTGATAATTAAATAACGAAATGTAATATAAGAAAATTAAAACTTAATGTTTGTTGGTTAAGTTAAGATCGTGAATTGTCTCATATTAGAGGCTTAAATTATAATTTATTCAATTTCTTTTCATATAATATAATAATAATAAAAGAAAGCAGAAATTATTTTTTTTATTATCATCTAATTAAATGAGAAATACAAAGAAGCAAAAGTAGCTAACCGTTCTTGCTTACTTGCATTTGTCATATTCAATATCTGAACACCCACCAGCCAAAAAATGGGTCGGCCATTACTTCAATAAGCTGACAAATTTCTGTATATATATAACTTTTTATTTATTAATTATTTGAATTTGAAGAAGATGATGTGAATTGTGATTAGATGATATGGTTGATGATGAATCCTCCATTCCTTTTTTCTTTTAATTAATTCTTTCTTTTTTTTTTTTTGAAAAAAAAATTGTTGAATCCACCTAAACATGCAATAGGAGAGAGAAGAGGTCGGTTGAATCCTACGTAACAATGCATATTAACCGACCTTTAATTAATTACTAATCATTTTTTGTTATTATTATTTATTATGAGTTCATCATCTTAATTATTTATTCTTAATTTTGACTCCCTTCTATAATTATTTATTTTGTAATACCATAATTAACCATATGTTGAGATGTGGCCACCAAAGCTATAATTAAGATTAATTATGGTGGTGTCACTATCCATTTTTTATTTAATTATTATACATGCATTTTCTTTCTGTTGGGTTATTTTATATATATCCAAACATTAATCTATAGATATTTCTTGTTGAGTTTTAGATGACTCAGTTTTGTCATGGAAGGCCTATATCAGTAATTACATTTTTTTTAAAGGTGAGGCTTCTTGATCTTGACTATAACTACTCACTTAACCATTAGATTATACGTCTAATAGCAAAAATAAATAAATAAATGTAATTATCCTTTTTACTTAAAATTAAATATTAAATAAAATACTTCATCGTTTATTGATTGAAAATAAATATTTTTTTTCTAAAGTTATCAACGTGTTTTCAATCTTTAATTATATAATTATTTTATCAGAAAAATAAAGCTTCAAAGTATTTAACATAAGATACAATTAATTAAAATCATGTTACAATGTAAAGTTGGCAGCAGACCATACAAGAGAATAAGATCCCACCGACAGTGTAATTCTTGAGATTTGTTTGGAATTTGAATCCAATTCTCAACTATCACTAAACCCATTTTAATTTTGCTTAATTATTAATTTTCTCGCTTAAATATTGATTTCCAAATATAAAAATATCACGATAATAATATTTACACGAGCATCATCAAGATATATATTCCATTTTGCAATACAAATAAATCAAAAAAAGACATGCAAAATCTCCAATTCCCATGCTAAATTTCTATCTAGAAAAGAAAAAAAAAAAAAGTAATAAAGATTCCCATTATATTTTTACATTATCAAGCTTGATAATTTTAATGTAAGAGCTCAAAACCCAACTTAGTGATAAATTAATTAATAATTAAATTTATACTTAACCAAAAAGCAATGCACTACTTGCTTGGTCTCGTGTTCCTCCCATTTCACTGAGGACACCAACTTCCATTAATTAACCCTTATTCCACTTAATAATTAATTAATATTTTAATCTCTCTTTGAACAATTTTAAGCTGTCAATATCGGTTTAGGAGCTGATATTGGTAAAATTTCTTTTTTTATAGGCTGGACAAGATTTTAAGATGCCATATGTAGTGCATAACCATAACACATGACCTTCCTACATATATGCATATATAGTTGTTTTCTATTATATGGATCGTAGGATTCCTATATCACTTTGATCTTTAAGATCTCTTCAAGGTATTGTGTTAGTTTAAACACTAGCTTGGAGCACTTTGCTCTTTTTATAAGCATGTCCGGAACAAATCCAGATTAATCAGTCTAGTGAACTTCGAATGTCGAAAGACATTAGTTCAAATCATGTTTTTAAACAGAGTATTCACATTCCAACAGCTCTTTTTCCTCTGTAAACATGTTTCAACGCTTGGGTCGCAAATTGTGTTTAGTTATAGTTTTTCTTATTATAACGATTTTAGGTTTTAAATTCTGATCTTATAGATAAAATTCGCTTAAAAATTTAGTTTTTTTTAGTTTGTCCAATCATTTATTTCAAAATTCCTTGACCGTAATCTAATTTATTTTATTTTCTTACCTTTTAATTATACGTTGAAAAGCTTTGAAAAATATTCAATAATGATTTGTAAAATCTAAAATAAACCCATTTATCAATTGATTTAACACTTTTAATTTCATTAAATTTTTTTTTTCTAATTATGTATACAAACATAAGAAATCTATATGTTGAAGCCATAAACATTTCTCATTAGACAAAGTGGCAAACAAATATATGAAAATACGATGGAGTGTTAGACACCCAACCCAAAGCTTTGGGAGTTCAACTAAAAAGAGAAACAGTAACAAATACATTAGTCACTAATTAATGATTATATTATTAATTAGTCTAAGAAAAGCTCTTTAATCAAAGTGTTATAGATCTTGTTTCAAGTCTCATGCTTCCTGGGTCTGCTGTACTTTGTACACACAGAATAAAAAAAACAAAAAAAAAATAACCAAGTAGCCATTGTTGTGCTCAACATTAAGGTCAGATTTGCACGTGAACTTCTCGTGATTTACAACTGCTTTGCTTGTGAGTTGCGACATACTTCCATCACCTTTATATATATATATATATTCTCCAATCATTCAAATCAATTTAAATTAAATAATTCAATTTAAACACAAAATTTCGATTGGAAATTATTGGGGTGATTTGTACAACATGATTAATTAGTAATACAGTTGTAATTTTACATGATTAGTTATGGGATTAATTTTGGTTAACAGGAAGCATATAAGAACCTTATATATGATTATTAATTATAAGTTAATTACTGCATTAATTATGTACGGACTTATATTAACATGTGATAATGACATTGCTTAGTTGACTAATTAGCCAGCATAGTTTTTGCTGTCTGTATAGAATAGTAGATATTATGCATGTTACACATTATATGTAGATGACCCAATTGAAATTACCTGTCTTTTACTTCTTACAAGAAAATAATATACGTAGAACAAAAAAAAAATGAAAAATATAAGTTAAATCAAACGTTTCAGATTTATTTATTCTTATAACATGAAAAATATATATTGATCACATGCATGCAAAAATGTTTTGTAGCACATGAGAAATATCTTTCTGGGTTGGCAGGCAATATATACATATAGAGATGGAAATCATATTGTTTATGCATCTTTAGGTTGTAGGAGACATGCATAGGTAATATGCCTGCCTGCCAATGGAATGTGGATCGGTCTAATTATTATTAAATCTTAAAGATTTCTAGACAGGCTTTTACTAGGGAAATGAAGGAATTTAGTTAGTAGAATCAACTGCTACTAAATGCAAGCCTTGAATAAATAAAATTTCCCCAGCCTAATTATGAAAGGAGCTAGAAGTCTGTCTTCAGATTTTAAACAAACAATTTGTTTCTTCAAAATTATCAGTATGGAAGAAAAATATAGGAATTCTTAGAATCCTACAATTTTTGATTTCTAAACTATGTTTTAATTAATTTTTTCCAAGAAACTAGTTTGAAACAACTTTTCAGAAACAGCATAATTTTACCCCTTGGTTGGTTGCTGCTGGATTCAGGACCATCCTGGAAAGTTGCAAACACAGATGATAGATCTAATGTAAAGTACATTCTTGAGAAAGCCAAGAACTAAATTAATTAGTCAATTAGAATGCTTCATAATCACACCATTGTCACTTCATTCAAATTCCTTTCAATAAAATTATATCAGTAATGGAGGAGCTTACACGTGCGGTCAAAAGATTCCAGGTATGTATGTTTCTGCAGGAGGTTCCAGCTAATCTCTCCCATCTAAAAACATCATTTCTATACAACCAAGACAGTCAATTATAATAATGGAGGCACAAAATTTACATGAAAAGATAGTATTTGTTATGTATGTACAATACTCATTCCTCTCTTGGTTGTTATGTATGTACAATACTCATTCCTCTCTTGGGATCCACCTGCTCCACCATAGGCTCTTACTGCGTCTGCTAAGCTCGTCCATGCTCTCATTTAATGTTCTTACTATCTTTCTTTGAAGACGAAGTGCTGATGCAAGTGCATTCCTTTGAGCATTCGCCTTCTTTTTAGGCTCCTCACTTTCCTGATCAATAAGAATAGATAAATGGTCAAAGATTAAGAAGTCCACAGTCAACATTCTTTGCACAGAATAAAAAATTTTGGTAGGTACAGACTCGAAGTTCTTGAAGTTGAGCTTCAGTGAAGCCACCCTCCTTTTCTGTTCCAGATTTTGCCATTAACTGGATAACCCAGTTTGCAGCTTCTCCATAGTCTTGTTGTGTTGCTCGAAAGAGTTGCAGCCTCAGGTTCTGCATGAAAGACAAAGCTAATAGTCCTTCTCTATCAAAGTAGGGATGAGCTAAGGCTGCTTTTGCGCTAATTCTTTGCCGTGCTTTGTATCGAACCATTGATGTTAGAAGCTCCCATCCTATTCCTCCATCTAAATCCAATAACTCAAAGCCCCTTCGGAGGTCAGGGCCTGCCCGCGGCTCTACACTTTTCCTCCAGGCTACCAAGTCATAATCACACCTTTTTAACTGACGCTTGAACTGTATGAGGTTACTGTCGGTACGCAATCCTGGAAATGCCTGTTCAAAGAAAAGTGTTACAATTTTGAACTGGGCTAACACAACAAATTGTTATTGCCGATAAATGTTGCTGCATTATAGGAATTAAGACACATCCAAGCCACAAGTATAGTGTTGTTCCAAGAGCTAATGGCTAAAGAACCTACCCTTGGCTTCATAACAAACTAGCTGGGCATTTAAATAATCCACAAATTTATCACACCAACTGAGAATTTGAATTCTTACTTGGATTTCAATACTTCAGAAAATGGCAACATTTCTTGAAAGCAGCTCAGTTTAAAAATGTCAGTGTCAGTTTATCATTGAGAAAAAGCCAACAATTAACCTAAATACAAGGACTCAACCTTTATTGTGACATACAAATTGATTTTCTTGTAGTATATCATTGCTTATGATAGTTCCGATACCATTATTTGCACCAGGGGTCGTATGCACTAATATGCCAATTGCTTGGAACAGGTGGTAACATGACAGCCCTCAAAGCTCATAATCCCCTATTAATGGCATAGAAGGATCTGATTCAAGTGACCAAAATTTTATATGCTTGAAATATTCATAAGAAATTGATTAAAGTTAGTCAACAAGCATAGATATTCCATACCAAAAGGTATTCAGAACTTAAACATCATAGTAACTTCAGCAATTTGCTCCTACTTACCATTTGCAGGAAAATTAGCCCAGCACTGTAAATATCAAATCTATCGGGCAAATTCATCTGTTTAACAAAATAGCTCAAAACACAAAAAAACAAAATTAATTCCCTTTGAATGATGCTAGATTCATAGATAAGCAAATTAGGAGAACTAGGACCTGCCATAGAACCGGGGAAAGTATAGCAGCCACTGGAGGGGATGGTGCTGATGGAGTCTGTGTGCTCATGATATATTGCTCTGGTGCAGCATACCTGAAAAGGAGTAGACCAAAAAGGTTGATAATTCCACATGATTCGGGATGAAGAAACTTAAAATTATTAAAAATAACTGTAAAGAAAAAGAAAAAGAAAAAGAAAAGGAGCAATTAGATGCTGGAATCAACCTTTGGTTTTAGATATGAAACAATGAAGTAAAAATTAGAGAGCCATTTTTTAATGTGTAGAAGTCCACCTATTAGGGTCTTGTTTATGATTAGTAGTGTGGCAAATCAATTAGCAATTTTTAAATTGGTTTTACTACTACCAGAATAAAAACTAAAGGCTTTTCTACAAAAAGTCCCTCATTCATTCTAAATACTTCAGCGCACCCAAAAGAAAAAAAAATTGTTCATACACTCAAAGAATTTCAGCATGCTTAAAAATTTAGTAGAAAGTGAAGCTTATCCATTATTTCATAATCTTAATTAGCCATAGACCTCTAAGAGGTCTCATAGTTTTGCTGGAATAAATAGACCTCTAAGAGTATTCATAGTCCCAAGGCAACCCAGCAAGTTGCATTCTGTTTACTGAAGTAAAACAAATAGGGTGCTTGAATATCTCATGTGCAGTCCAAGCTATATGATTGAATAAATCCTCCTCTATATGTACACTGGATAAATATTCTTCTCAAATTTACCACCTCAGCAATACATCCTCCTTTCCTCAGTTATCTCTGCAGTTTCTAAGTCCCAGTGTTCTAAGGTTCCACATACAAGTGCTATGTAAACGAAATAGAATAGCTTTCATCATCACATTATAAGTAACTCTACCTCATCCCTAATTCCCAGTCAAAGAAAGAGATAAAAAATGAAGGGGAAACTGACCATTCATGATTTGAAGACTGCACTTCAACAAGGATAACCAAATGACATTACTGAAATTGTGGTGCTTCAATCACACTTCAACAAGTCATTAGTGCTCCATGATATAAAATAAAAGTACCTTGGGTCCAAAAGAAACTCATTCGGAATATAGTTGATTCCCACTCGCAGATCTGCAGCAGCTCCAAGATCAATGATCTTGAATGAACGAGAACCTGCATCAGTTTTGCATGGACATGTAAATAAATTGACCAGAGATTGACTTGAGTTTGACCCTTTTGTATCATCATATATATTGGTGCTATTACCTTCAGAAAAAATAATATTCTGTGGCTTAATATCTCTATGCACTATCCCTGTTGAGTGAAGACCGTCCAATGCAAATAAAAGTTGTCTCATAATAGTTTGAATGATTCTGTTTTCCCTCTCCAACCCCTTAGGCAAGTTCTGAACCTCTCTAAGAATCATTGCCTCTACCTGACAAATTATGCAACCATCAATAAAGTTTGTGAAGTTAAATTGAACTCAGATCAATGACGAAGCATATAAGTAGAATCAACTTAAACAAGAAACCTGTCAAATCCAAAAATAAGGTAAAAGAAGAAATTCAATGATATCAAATAATTCAGCTATGGCATCAAGACAGCAATAAGTTTGAAATTAGCTTGAAATTTTCAAACAAAGAAAATGGCTACAATCGTCACGAAAGGTTGATGTTTGCTTTGACAAGTGCCATTAATAAGTTTTTGACTTAGAATAGTAAATGATTGGCTTTGAGAACCGTTTCAATTCCAATGCATAAAATAGCTTTCCAACAAGAAATGACATACACGATTTGGAAAAGAAACTTAGATAAAGTACCAACATTATAGGGGAACTCTTTACTCTGCATCAAGTCAGAAAGTGTGGCCTCTCCTTCAAAACGCCATATGAGCCAATATTCACCTCCTTTCTTTGACGAACTCTGAAAGAAGTTCCATATGACAACAATTTAAGCCGACACGTAAGAAATCAAAATGTAAAAGGGTATAAATTTCTTAAACCTGTTGAGATAATGATACCCTTAATTTATATGGTAGTACTAGTCATATAGATGAAAACCTCAAGAAATCCATATATAAAATCTGCACAGCTGCTTGCACAAGCTCTTCGAACACGCTCATTCATCCAAATCTCCACTGCCCCATATTCTGTGGCCTTTTTCAAGACCAAGTCACCGTCCCTCTACAAAATAGAAATAAACATACTCACAATGAACGCATCATATTCACTACCTCAATGTATACTTACACAATCAAATTGACACATACCCGCCGTTTTTAAAATTTATCATCATGAGAATCCCCAAAAAAGAAAAAAAAAAGAAGTATTTTATTATATGATCATCCCTAATTGCACTGGAACCAACAAAGTTGCCATCAGTATCTGTGTACTGGAAATGATTGTTCATCTCATGGAAATTGTACACAATGTAATTGAAGGTATGAATTTCTCCTGTCAAAAGCTAAGGAAATTGAAGATGAGAACCAATAATGAGATTTATGGACGCAATGCAATCTTAGGCGTTTTCCTCATTCAAGATGATAAATGTACAAACGATGCTCTATGAGTCACACATTGACGCAATTAATTCCAGAACCTACTATCACAAACACGACTGCAAGAAAGGTAAAAAACCAAAATTGGAAAGTACAAATAAGACCTAGAAACAGAAAAGAAAAGCAAAAGTGATTAGGTTCGGAATGACGATCTTATCAAACACTTGGTACCTTAGAAGAAGGCTTCTTAGCCGATGAAACTCTATAAACAACTCCAAAAGCTCCTTCACCCAATTTCTTCCCCAAAACAAAGTCATCCTGTCACCACAAGCAAGACCCAACAAGCACATGTAACACAGAATCAGCAATCAAAAAACAAAAGGGAAAAAAAGAGAGAAAAATCTTACAATTCACTGACCTTTCTAAAAGATGGTCTAAACAACCGCTCAACAAAAGCAAGAAAAAACATGTCAAAAAAGCCAGGAGCCACACCAGGAGTAGCCCAAAGGTAAGACAAAGCACCAAGAGCCAAAGCTACACCAGGAGCTGTAATTGTTAACCCATTAGATTTTGGCAAAGTACTTCTATATATAATATCACCACACTCCATTACTGTACATGGTAGGCCAACTCCAACACCCAAAAAAAAGTTATGAACAGCATCAAACAATTCTCCTCCTGATGCAACAACTGAAACTGTTCTTGGGTTAGCAGTTATAGTTCTTGAAGAGGGTTTAAGGGTAAGTTTCTTTCCAAGAAATGGGGATAAGGGTTTTGGTTTGTTTGTATGGAGTTTGACTGGGACTACACCAATTCCACCTGATGAAACGGTAGCCATGACAGCACAGAAAGAAATAAGTTGCAAGTTTTGAGGGGGAGAAGTATAAGATACTGGTAGTTTAGTTTCAGTTAAATCTTCTTCAAATTTAGACCACTAGATAGTCTTTTGTTTTTCTTTCTTCGATTTTCCTTTAGTTTTTCCCCTGATTTTTCTTTGGGGGACTAGTCCTATAGTGACAGTTATTACAGGTATTTTTTGTGGAGGGGAGGGGCTCTAGCGGATTGAAGAGAAATAAGAACCACAAATGGCACGTAGATACTTGTGAAATTTTATTGGGCTAAAATTTTGTTTATCTGATGGATTTTGACTGAGCTGTGCGTAGGACTTTCACCACAGAGACTCTAAAAAGAGGTCCAACTTCCTTTTGGGTCTAACATAGCTTCATGAGCCCAGTTTTACTCAGTTTGTTTTTGTAATTTTGGTTGCAGAATAGTTATTTGACAAAATCTTTTTTTTTACGAATTATTTGATAAAAACTTAAATTGAAATCAAATTTATAAATTTACAATATTATGATATTACAGGATTTCTTTTTTTTTTTTTTTTGGTTTATGGAGTTTAATGGTTTGACCTACAAGATCCTCCATTAGTGTCGCACTTAGTGACGGAACCAGAATATTTTCACAAGGAACAAAAAAGCATTTATCATTTTATGGTGAATAAAAAAATAACCTCATTTAAAAGAGCCCATAAAATAGTGAAATGAAATAAATAAATATATTACATGTAATCAAAATTTTATTGATAAAAATAATATAAATAACAACAAAATAATAGAAAATTTTTAATATATATAATGATTTTCAATACGAAAGAAATAAATTTTTAAAATTTATGTATTAGAAATACAATGAAAATAACCATTAATATTAAAATTTTAAATATATTATTATAATTTTAGAATTCAATCAATTTAATTTTATATTATTTTTTAAAAACTATTAAAATAAAATCATAAATTATAATGTTAAATTCATCTCTTTGAATAAATTAAATGTATTATTTTTAGAAAACAAAATAATATGATTTAATACAAATTAAGATGAAATAATATGATTTTGGGTTCTTGTATGCTTTAGTTGAAAATGTGGTATGATTTGATTTAATTATGTAAGATGAGCATGCTCGGCTTCAATATCATTATATTATTAAACTATGATCATATGTTAGGCTTTCGATGCCTTATGTTTAAGCTGACGCACTTCATATGTATAAGTAGACTCTTGACCTTTTGCGATATGATTGGCGACCTAAAGTCAAATATGATATGTTATGAAATCTAATCTACATATATTTCTCCTAGTGTATATTAGCCCTAAAGGAATATTATAAAGAATGTAAGACTTGTTTAAATATTTAAAATAATATTGCTTATATTTAAATTGGAAGTAAGGTAGTCTCTTTTAAGTGAACATTTTATATGTTTGATATATTATTAGTTTATAATTATATTTTTCTTAAGATTTATATTTTAAAGTATTTCTATATGATTGGTATATTATGATTTTACATCTAAATATTTTCATATGTTTTATATCTTAAGTATGTTGCTTATGCAACATTGGTTTTTTATATGCTTATGAGCACCGTTGAGTGATATACTCTGTGCATTTATTTTTATCATGCGCAGGTGAAGAATAGTGATTGCTGCTTGAATATTAGAAGAATAGCATTAGAAACGAAGACATATTTTTGGTAGAACATGTACTTAGAATACATGGCATGTAAAACTATTAATTAAGGAAATGTAATGATTGGGTCATGTAATTAAGCAAGTTGACTGTAAGTTATAGTATATAACGAGTGTATGGAATATTTTCTAAGATTAGTTGATGTTATAAATTGTGGTATTAGAATGTTTAATATAATAGGTTACATAATACAGGTTTCAATAAACATGTGTCAAATAATGAATATTCTGTATTAATACAGAATAATTACTATCTTTATAGTAGTAAAAGCCTTGAATTAAATTAAATTAAAATACCTTAATTGAAATTAAATTAAGCAACCATTCACTAAGTCACACTCGAGAGTTAAAACACAAATGACATGTAACATATATTTTGACATGAGTATGAATACAGAAAAAAAATCATAATATCAACCATGTACAGGTCATTTTGACATTTATTATGAATTCCATGTATTAAATTTATAAAATATTTTCTATATTGAATCAAATGAAATTTAGATAAGTTAAATTTAATGAAAATTAAGTTACATTTAATTGAAACATACTTTGAAATCAAATATATTGAATTAAATTAAATTACATTTGATTAAGTCACACTTGGCTAGGGATGGCAAGGGGTAGGGTTTGGGTTGAGTAGTGCAATTCCGATGCTCCTACTCAAACTCAAACCCTATTCCTATCCTCGTATCCTACCCAATACCCTATGGGGATAGAGGATATTATATTCATACCCAAACTTAATGGTTTCGAATATACCCATGGATATTTATTACTCGCAAATACCATTTACCCATATATTCAAACTATTTAACAAATTAAATTATATTGAATCAATAAATAAAAAAACTAGAAAAAAATAAAAATATCTTTCCATTAAAAGTATGAAAATAAATTATTCAAATTAATTTTAAATTATTAAATCAATCGAAATTATCTATGAATAAATTTAAATTATTCAAATGGTTGAAATTCATTTAAATTATTCAAATTAACCCAAAATATTCAAATTAGAATTATTTTACTTTATTAAGTATTTCATACTACAATTTAAAGAAAATAATTAATTTTCAAACCTCCAAGATTTGGATATGGAGTTCCGGTTTTACTCAAATCTAAAAGTTAGGGTCGGATTTAAGTTTATAATAACAATATAAATTTCTATAAAGAAAATTAATTTAATAACAATTTAAAAAATTAAAAGGGCATGAATTGGTAGAATAGATTAAATCAATTTCTATAAAGAAAATTAAAGGTATCAGCCAAAAGAGTTGGAAAACATTTGGTTCAACCTAAAAGAACTAAATTCCAACGATTTGTCTAAATCAAACCACTTAGGATTCTAACCCATTAGAATAACAAACCGAACATCTATAATTAATCAAACTGACAAAGAACAAGAACAACATTAATCAATCAAACAAAACTTTCTTTTTCTTTTTCACTTTCCACTCTTTATAACAAAAGGGAATACTAATTGAAAGCGATTTCCTTTATCCATCCAATTAAAAATTCATCAAAGAAATGCACCATAATATTATCTATTATTACTAGTCTACAACCTTATTTTTCTTTTCTTTTTTTTGCGTGTGAAGAATTTTTACCATATAACCAATCATATCATTACGCGCCTTTAACCTTCTCCCTTCCTCCACCCTGTTTTTTAGTAAAGCCACTCTTCTTTAACTTGTCTTCACCGCCGTTAATTCCGAGATCCTCCCCGTCGACCGCTGAGACAGACTCCATTGGCCCAATCTTGCCACCTGTCTATTTGTCATTAAATCGAGATGTTACACGCCCATTTTCAAGCTTCTTCTTCTTCAGCCGTCAGAGAACAGTAAAGGATGGCGGTACAGATCATAAGGAGCCCATAGTGAATCCAACGGACACGGCCGTTTAGAATCAATTCGAAGCCAAGGTTTACCCTTTCCACTCCAATGAAGCAAACTAGCCGGACCGGGATGCAAAGCTCTACACAATCCCTGAAGATTATCGCCGCCCAGTCCATGTTGGTTCCATCTATGCTCCACTCCTTCAACATTACCAGCAAAAACAAGCAAAAACGGAGGCAAAGAACCCAATTCATAAATTCTATACTTCTTTTGTATTCTCATCCAATACTCTAATTTCTCTCTATATTTCCCTTCTCTCCATTTCAACAGGTCTATCACCATTACTCCTGTGTTAAAATAACAAGGCTTTCTTCCTTTAAACGACGCTGCATAGACCTGGTTGGACCAGAATCTCGAATTGAAGTAATTTGTGAAGTTAGCGTGACAATACTCGGGTGCACCGAGAACGTGCGCACCTAAATTGATATTCCACAGTTTAGCCACGTCATCAACCACAATAAGATCAGAATCGAAGTAGATAATCCTCCGTACACTAGCGGGTAAGAGATCGGCGAGATAAAATCTCGCGTAGTTCAGTGGTTGATCCAGAGCTCTTCGTATGGAGGAAGAAATCTTTCCTTTCACTAAATTGGAGTCGAAGTGATAGAGATGAAAGCTGAGATAAGGGAAAGTAATGGTGATTGTACGGCGGAGCTCGGTGCGGCGGTGAGTGGCGATGAAGTGGAAAACGATGTTCTCCGGGCAAGAAGCGTGTTGTAGAACGGATAATATGCCGGCAACGGAGCCACGAAGGTAACTGGAGTCAAGAGTCATGGCAATGTGGATAATCGAAGAAGGATCATGATCGGAGTGTCCGTTGACGATGGAGGACCACGTGGTTTTATGACATTCCCGGCCGTTTCGAAACGCCGGAGCTTCTCTAAAAGACGGGAGGCGGTCAAACTGCAGCGCATTTGACAAATTGGTGAGAAGTAATGAAATGGTAAAGAAGAGAGGCCGGAGATTTGGAGGCATGGCTCTACTCTGTGCTGTGGAGGAGGGGCGGGCGCTGTACAGACAGAGGATGAGATCAAGGATTTGGTTTTGGGGATTTTAGCTATTATTTTAGGAGAGAGAATGTGAGCCAGGTTGGCAAAGACGCGTCATGTTGCTCGTGATCGAGGAGAGGAAATGGGGGGCCTGAGATGAGATCGTGTGGTGGTGATTGCACCGTACATGGAGATGGAAGCGGAATGTTTTCTTGAAAAATGAAAATGGAATTATCTTATTGGACGGGATTGTCACGTGCGGTATAACTGTTGCCAATATAGCTGTTTTTGGACATTTTTGAGAGGAAAAATTCTGATTTGTAATTGCATTGCCAATCATATATATCATTGTTTTTATATTTTTAGAAATACATAACTTAGTTTTTTATTGTTCCATTTCATTCTATTATTATATATGGTTTTGTTAATTTGTTATAATTTTTCGTAAAAAAAATTATCATTTTATTCTTGTATTTTATAAAAATTAATTAATATATGTTTACCAATTACTTTATTCTATATATTTTGTTCAATTAATTAATTTCTCTTTATATCTAAAAAAGTATAAAAATTGATAAAAGGATATAAGACTTTATTAGAGATAAAAAAAATAGAGAAAGTTTTATATATCTAAAAATACAATGATAAAATTATCCATTTTGATGAAATATAAAAATAAAATAGTATCAGTAACTTTTCCATTTACAAATGGTGAAAATAATGAGGACAAACATATTGTGAAGTCTTGAATTTTGCAAGTTTTTGAATTATTAGGTTTCTAAAGTTTTATTTTTTTGGAGTTCTAGCTTTTATTTGTAATTATATTAAAAATTGATTTAGGCATGTCGAATAATATTAGGTGTTCTATAATTATTACTGTTAAATATTTTATTTACAGTTAGCTATTCACTATTAGCTTTTATTCGATAAAAACACTCAAATTTTACCATTTTAACTTTAACTATTAAAATTATGAACTTTGTGAGTTTTAACTGTTAAATCCCTAAGATTTATTTTATCCACATTGACTCCTCAAATTATTATATCTAATGGCACCAAAAACTAGCTTGAATATTTTAAATTATTGTCAAAATTGACACATTATGTTATGATATACTCTATTTATCCACGGTTTAATTATTCTCTCTTCAACCATAAATATTCAATTACCTATCCTAAACCGCACAATTTTTCTTCTCCTCGCCATGATTTACCTTTATTTTCTTGCTCATAAAGTCTTCACTTTCCCTCCCTTTCCTCCAAAACAAACACAGTTTCCTTCCTCCTAAACCTCCCAAATCAACAAAAATGCCTCTGGTTCCTGCACCTACTAATAATCTTTATCCTTCACCATCGATGGCCACAAATGTCAATTTTCAAGAGAAAATGCTCTACCTCGATTTAGTTGGCGTTGATATATTCTCTCTCGTCGACTACCACTATTAGCTCATTCTCTCTACCTCGCTCACCGACATAAAATCGATTGTCGATTTATTTACTTCTATAAACTTCACTACCGTCGAATTCCACATGATTATTTTATGTACCCTGAAATCCTTGTGTTAGATATATATTCCACATGATTTTGGTTAATGCTTTGAACTCTAACGTGGTGGATATATATATTTTTTTTGGTCTGATTGTTGAGGAGTGTAAATTTTTCTTAGATCATAGGGTGATATTAGGATCAAGTGGGTTCGAAGACGAAAAATGTGGGTGCTCACTCTCTTGTGAGAGCATGCATTCACCATGCTGGTTTTCATAAATGGGATGTAATCTCAAGTTATATGTCTGTGCTTTATGCTATGCGCCAATGAAGTTTTTTTTTTTTTGAACAATATGCGCCAATGAAGTTGGTACATCTTTCAAAAAGAAGTTTCATATCGGGATCTCCAAGTACGTAATACTATATCGATTTTCATTTTCATAGCTGTTGAATTTAATGTTTATGTTACTTAAAACTCTAACATTGACAATGAAAATTGAGAACTTCGAAAAGTTTGAAGTCCATTCTTTTTCTCTACATCCTAAGTCATCGTTTACAATAAAATATATTGAATTCATTCTTGCTGTCAACAACCACAAATTGAATTGGTTAATTTTAGACTTAAAATAGCCATTTTCTCAATTTAACAATATTATAAAATCAAGAAAATTTAACAATATTATCACTCATTCTAAGTTATCCCCTTCACATTCTTCCTATTTTCTGACTAATGATCAAAAGGGTTTAATCAACACATGCGTTAGCCTGAAGTAATGGCACATGGAATGGTGTGCTACAAATTAGATAACGTACATCTTTTTGGACTGTTTTGACCGTGTACAGGGGTACAATGGTCATTCACAACACACATCTAGCTTAGAGAACTCTCCATTTCGGTATATTTATGTGGTTCAAAGTCAGTGTCTGTCTTTGATGTTTCATAACTATTTAGTCGCAGTATTAATTGTAAGTCCCTGTCACCTGCGATGAGGAACAGAAAATGGCATAAAAAGGCAAACCCTTAGAGGGCATTCCTGTAAAAACGACAAGGACAGGTAACTCTTGATTAGAGGATTCTTTAACAATAAGTTTTAACATTAAGCTCTCTATTATATATGTTAGATTTGTTTCAACTCTGTTTAGCTAATTAGTAATAGCAAGAAAGAAAGAAAGAAAAGGATGAAACGAAGCACAATAGAATAAATAAAAAAAATATTATTCTCTCCATTCTATTATTTATTCTGACTTAACTTACAAACAGTTTAAAATTTTTTATAATTTTTAAAAGATAATTTAATCGTTTATTATAATTTAAGATACTGTTATCAGGCAATAATTTTAAGCCATTTATACTTGTAAATAGAAGGAATAATATTTAGCTGATAAAGAATTAAACTTGGAATTCCCCATTCCTTATTATTAATTACTTCCACACAAACTTGTAATACATTTCCTATTCCTAACCATTTATTAGTATTTAGTATTAATTAATGACTTGTTAATTTTTTTTTTCAAAGATCATGACTTGTTAATTGTATTGATTGGACTAAATTATTTTTATATTATCAGTTTGACCCACTACCGGTGTGTCTCTTTACGTGTGATTTGAATTATTCTTTGTGACAAACCTACTTAATTAATAATACAAACAAACAAACAAAAAAGGTTTAACTTCTGCGTGTCACGGTCACGGGTCATGAGAGCTTAATAGCTTAATATCAATCAGCTTACTATTGATTCATAGTTCCAAATTATTAAATCAAATTAATATCTATAATAATTGATTTGTTAAATCTAAACTCTTTTTCTAGTAAAAAATATTTTTTTTAAATTAAAAATATTAAAAATTAAAATGTCTACCGAATCCAAATTGACGTGCATGGATGCCACGTCTATATAGAAACGGAAGATTCCATAGGTAGAAGTTTTTTTTTAAAAAAAAAAAGGGGTGACGTGAGACTCAGCTGTGAAGCATTTTGTAGAATTGTCCCCACTTTCCATCAGTTTCAGTGTCAGCCCAATTTTCAATTTGCAATGGCTCTCTTCCGTTTCAACAGGGTAACCATAATCTCACGGGTCCAAGGGAGAGAGAGAGGGATATTCATTTTACCAAAATAGTCTTATTATTTTGAACTTTTCAACGTGAATTGAAAGAGCTCTGTGAATTTTTTCTATTATAAAATGATTCATAGATATAATGAGTATTTACTACTGTATAATTGAGAGGATATTTATTTATTCGTATTTCTTTTAAATTTCTTAAAATTTTTTATAAATTATAGTATTTTATATTGAAGCATTTCTGTATTTTTATTTAATTTTAATATTTGTGTGGTTCTGGATTTTATTTAAAAAATAAAAAGTCCAACTTTACCCACTAAAAGGAAAGAAACGAAATTTCTTCCATGGTCTTCTCCACTTCCACACTCGCATTGAATCCCATTCCCCGCTAATCTCGCCTCCATCATCACTATTACCTACTTACTCATAACTACAAAAGTCACATTCAGCTCCATGTCCAAACAACATTTTTAGCTAAAGAGTGAAGCCCTCACACTATGTCTCTATTCTTCCTCTCCCTCTCCCTCTCCCTCTCCTCTGCATTTTCCTTCCCTTATGGTGCTCTCTCACATCCTTCCTTTCTTTCTTCCACTAACTAATTTAACTACCTTTTTAACTGTCCTCCACTGACTGCATTTTTTTTCTTTATTTGCAGATATTTCTTACTACATTGATTGCGGTGGCTCCACCAACACCACTGACCCTTTCAATACTACCTGGCTCTCCGACCGTTTCTTCACTGGCGGCTCCTCCTCCGTCGTCTCTGAGCCTCTCCACTTCCGCTTTCCTCAAGAGAAGACTCTTCGTTTCTTTCCACTTTCCTCCGGTAAGAAGAATTGCTACATTCTTCCTATCCCAAACGGCCGTTACTACATCCGTACATTCACTGTTTATGATAACTATGACGGTAAGTCCCATTCTCCAAGTTTCGATGCCTCCGTCGAAGGCACTCTCGTCTTCTCCTGGCGCTCCCCTTGGCCGGAGAACCTAGCTCGTGACGGCGCTTACTCCGATCTTTTTTCGTATGTCAAAGATGGTGAGGTAGACATCTGTTTTTACAGCATTGCCACTGATCCTCCTGTGATTGGTTCTCTTGAAATCCGACAAATCGATCCGCTGTCGTATGATTCCGCTTCAATCGGCGATAAATTCATCCTCGTTAACTACGGGCGTTTATCTTGCGGCTCCGTCCAGTGGGGGCCAGGGTTTAGCAATGATACCGATGACTTCGGTAGGTCCTGGCAGTCGGATTCCGAATTTCGATCTCAAAGCAGTCCAAACACTGTGCACTCTGTTTTCACCGGAGAAAAAATATCTGGCACCGATCAACTTCCGAATTACTTCCCAATGAAGCTTTATCAGACGGCGGCTACGGTAAACGGAGTTTTGATGTACGAATTTACCGTGGATGCGAAAATGGATTACTTGTTGTGGTTTCACTTCGCTGAGATTGATTCCACAGTAAATAAGAGGGGGCAGAGAGTGTTTGACTTGACGGTGAATGGCAAAAACGTGAGTAGAGTTGACATTTATGCGCAGGTTGGGAGCTTTGCAGCATATAGTCTACCATACACTGTGCACAATCTGAGCAGTAGTGCATTGATTGTAAAGCTAGTGCCGGTTAAGGGGGCGCCATTGATTAGTGGAATAGAAAATTATGCTCTGGTTCCTAACGATATCTCCACCGATCCTGAGCAAGGTCAGCAAAACTTAATTTCTTTTAGCTTTATTTGTTTGCAGAAAATGTATGGAAAGGAAAATAATGAAATACCTATTCCAATTTTTGGTATCCTGTGCTCTATTACTTCTGATTTGAAAACCAGAAACGATATTCATTTCCTGACTGAGAAATGAAGAAGACGTAGTTTTTAAATAATCTTGTTTACGAATGAGGTTACTCGTTTCCGAATTGAGGGCTATGTACTGATTAAGACTTCATATCATAGTTGCTGCCATGAGAGCATTGAAACAATCGCTTCGTATTCCTGATAGAATGGGTTGGAATGGCGATCCTTGTGCTCCTACTAACTGGGATGCTTGGGAAGGAGTTACCTGCCATTCAAATAAAGATGGAAGTGCCCTCGTTATATCTCAAATGTAAGCACTGCGTTCCTTTCTTTTGTATACAATTAAGAAATGTTGTTTTTGTATTTTTAAATGTGTTCTATTTTAGAAGAATTCTGTTGTGCCATGATTCATCACAAATATATATTTTTCTCATATTTTTTCTGTGGGCAATTTCTTTATTGCTTCTGCGAGTAGTTTTGACTTTTTCTTTGCCAAATGAGATTTCTGAAACCATTAAATTTCTTATTTTTGTTTTCAGAGATCTCGGAAGCCAAGGCTTGAAAGGATATATAAGTGATCAGATTAGTCTGTTATCAAACTTGGTAAGCCTGTAAGTATCAGCTTCCATTTCTTTTCATGCATTGTAGAAATGTCATTTTTTATGGCATACAGAGCGTGTCTTCAACATTGCAGTTAGGTGCATGGTATGTCAATTCCAGCTAGTTCTGTCTCAAGGCATACACGACATTTAATTGCTGACAAGCACATCACCACATAGGCTCTCAACTCCTTTTGGCATTTGTTCTCCTTGGACTCTCAACCAAAACCACATGCCTTTTGCCATTGCAAACTAAATCTAATACTAATAAAACAAATACAATCATAATTGCGGGATTTCTCTCTTGGGACCCTTGATTTTATATTGCAGATGCAAAAAGTACGTGGTTTATCAACCAAATTATAAATTTACTTATTCGTCCCTCTGTTAATTTCCTGTTATTTATAGCACCATTGATAATATTCAAAAATATGGTTAGACCTCTATAGTTCATGTGTTCCGTTATTTATATACATTTGTAAATTTCTGCATATTGTTACCTCCTGACTGCTTTGTATTGATATAAGTCCAAAATTTGTGCAACTTGAAGCATGCAGGCTGTTCTTGAAACTGCCTTCACTTTTTTTAGAAGTTTCTTTTGCTTATATTGTTCTCTTATAGGTTAATTTGACCATTCAAATCAAAATTTTCTTTTAAATTTGCAGGAATTTAAGTTCTAACTCTTTGGGAGGAGCACTTCCAGCTGGACTGGGTCATAAATCACTTGTAAAGCTGTAAGCATTATGGAATTAGTAAACTATGTCAATTAACTGGCCATGATTCTAATTGCTTATATGCATTGTATATTCTGCCCCATAATGTGCTAAAAAGATTTTTTGTTTCCCTGGACACTGATTGTTTAATAATAGAGATAAAACTAGAGGGATATACATTGCTATTTGCTTAACATATGGAATGCTTGCTTGCACATTTGTGTCTATAAGTTGGTAGACATAGAGATGGAAGGGCAGGGGTTGGTGGGAGGGGATAGCATCACTACTTCCTTGACTCTTTTCTTCATTTTTGTGGGGGCTTGGCATAAGTCTCCATATAAATTCCAACTTTCCATCGGCAGTCTCTTTTTTAATGTTGAAGAGCTCTCTTTCTGTTTTGTTAAATAATCCCCTCAAATTCACCTATGGAGTAGCTTTAATCTGATTTTAATTAATATGCTGTCTCATGAATTTTAAGTTAAAAATTCAAATGTAATATCTTATATGCCTTTTGGCTTTATGATATTTAAATGCTTATGTTGTCACTCTACGATGTTACAACTTATCATATTTTTTGTACACTGTAGGGACTTATCAAACAATCAGTTCTCTGGACCTATTCCAGAAAGTCTAACATATTCAAGTCTGCAGCTTGTGTAAGTAGCTTGTCTGGATGAATTATGAACCTGGAATTTAAATTGTTACACATATATGAAATATCTTAAAATTCGATTGGTCATCCTTTATGTCTGCACATAGTTGTGCTATTCCGGTTCTATTTTTTGTGCTTGCCCCCATAATTTTAGCATGTCATTGAGTAGAGAGATTTTTTTGTTTAGTTGTCTATGGGTGTTGTATAGTTTAGATCCTTGTATATTTGGCATCCTCTCATAGCACAATGTCCACTTTGCCATTTGTTGATATGAGAGTTCCACTGGATACAAAAGAACAAGACCAGAAAAATATTCAATTTCTTCATTCTTATTCCTTGCACGTACAATGACATAGAATGAAGGGAAAGAAAATAACCAATAAGGGAGGCCTTTATCTCTCTATTCTTGGATTGGATTTGCAGCTACTAGAAAATATTGATGGAATGAGTCTCCTTTTCCATCTCATTGCCTCATTGCTGATAATCTGTTGGAGGCATAGCACTTCCACCTGCCCAATTTTATGCTATAGGGATGATAGTTTTTACAGCACCTCGTGATGTGGAGCCACGTGTTCTTATGACTTGTAGTTCTAGCATGCCAATACCATCTTTCCTGAGTTATAGTTTCATATGGTTGGTCCATGCGGGACAGATTTTAGCAAAGAGCCAATGGGCTATAATTGAATGGTCTGGATTGCTACAAAGATTTAAATAACAACCAGAGATACATGAGTGTACTGAAATGTGTATCCTTCTGCAGTTGAAGTAAGAAAAGAACAAAATATCTAATTATTGAATTCCCTCCATTCAAACTCTATCTTCCTTCCACAATAGAGAAATATGAACTGCTGCATTTGCTTGCTAAACCATAATAAACTTGCTTTTTTTCCCAAATAAAGAAGGAATTTACATTTCCATTTATTCAATAAATTGATTGAAGACATACCAATGGTGCACTGCTTAAGTGCACCAGATGCATACATTTATTGCCTAATTGCATTCCACAATGCCTTCTGGGCTCCTGTAGGTGTTTTTATTAGCTTTTCACTGAAATATCCTATCTTTTTTCAGGTTATTGAATAATAACTTATTGGAAGGGCGAGTCCAAGAAGAGCTTTACTCAATTGGCGTGCATGGTGGAGCCATTGAGTATGTCCTATCTTCCAGTTTTCATCATTCTTGTTTAATTATTTTTTATTTTTATTTTTTTGGCAAGAAATTCATTGGATATATTCCTTCCTACCCATTGTGCATGATAACCCCTATTTCTGTTTTGTGCTCAATTAAGTATGCCTCTTATTGATTTATATCCCTCAATTTTTTTATTAGTTCTAGAAATAAAATTATGTGGGCTGAAAATTTGAAGAATCTCTTGTTATATGACTTATTACTAAAAAACTTTCTCATTGTAGTAGCATATTTATAGTAACAGTGCATACCTAGTGTTGATCCATGGTCAAGCAATGACATTTCATTAGAAGACATTACCGGTTTCATGCTGCTCTAGTATGTGGAAGAGAAATAAATGTTGTTAGCTTGCAGCTTTATCATCTTACTCAAGTCCTTGCCTCAATTTTCAATTCTTTTTTCTTTTTTTGGATATTTCTGATCAATGAGAAAAAACCAACAAAGCCCCTCGACCACTTCATTACTTATGCATTTTGTTTTTGTTCTAGTTGTTTCTTTTAGACTACCAATATTTGGCTGTCAAAAAAACCCTGATTTGTTAAGACTCTAAAATATATTTGTCATCTTCCTATGCCATCTTCAAATTGTAGAAGGTCAAACCTTAAAAGCTGCAGATTGATCTGCACTATTTTAATGCAATTTAACAACACTTCTTTAGGTGTTAAAAGTTTTCTTCTTGGTCATTGCCAAACAGATTGCTTTCTTTGTAAAGATGCTAACAATCTGCCTCACAACTTTTGGAAGTAAAATTTTTTAGTGCCCGCATTTGGATTTATGGATTTGAATCCCCTGAATTTATTTTTGACCAGTTAAATATTTATAGATTTGAACTTGAACAAAATCCATTAAAAAATATTAGAGGCTTGACTGTGGTTGATTTCAAATACTTTAATAGATGTATTATTTCAAATCAAATTCAAGAATCCAAATGCAACATGATTGTTTAATTAAATATTAAAAGTTGTTGAGGGTAAAAATACTAGTTTCGAAAAGTTTGTAAGCTAATGCTTAAAGTTCTGTAAGAGGACTGAAGTAAACGCCAGATTACTTGTACTGAACCAAATAGATGTAGTGAAGCAATTTCAGTGCTGTAAAGAAACGCTGGAATTTTTGTAGTTACTATAGTCATATGCATGATGGAACATTCAATACAACTCAACTAAAGAGTAATCCCAAACTAATTGATGATGTCTGTGTGTAAATTTTTCCTCCATTTACTCAGTTTTGAGCTGTCTTTTTAGAAAATCTGGGGCCAGAAAGACCTTTCTATTCACTTCCCTCCATATCATACTAGGTCTAGTCTAGCCCTCACCTTCCTACTAATTAAATGTGTTCAACCTTTCATTTTAATACATTCTGTAGTTTATGATGTCCATGTACCATCTTAACTCTCATTCTCAAGTTTTTCTCCAGGGTGCCATTTCCACCTTCATACAAATGTATTCATCCTTCATTTGAATCCATTCTTGTCTTTCAACATATCCATCTTAGCATTTTAATATTCTCTAGGCTAAAATATTTGTTGCATCAGTAAGTCCAATAAATAAGATTCTCAATTGCACTAGCTGAACAAGTGGCTAATTAAGCTGCATATATATTTCCAGAATATACTTACGATATTATTTTCACCTAATGGAAATTTTACATTCTATTTGCAGTCTCTCGGGTAACAAAGGTTTGTGTGGTGTCCCTTCTTTGCCACAATGCTCCTTTTTTTGGGAAAATGGGCATTTGTCCACTGGCGGTAAAGTCGGGATAGCCCTATCTTGTATTGTGGTTGTCTCTGTGCTTCTGTTGGTGATATACATATACATCAGGAGAAGTAGAAATGATTATGACTTTGCTCCCCCTCATGATTTAATGTGTAAGTACGATTTCAGAGTAGTTCATTTTTGCATTGTCATGGTTTTATTTCTGTGCTCCACTGGACATCATGACATTCCCATGTGCTCCATTATCTGTTATATTATGCCATTGAAGTTTCATTTTTAAACTAATTATGTGTTGCAGCTCACACATTAGGTATCATTTTCTAAGATTTAGGTTTGAATGCAAGAGCATCTGTTTCACACAGACCTTATTTTAACTCTCTATTCATGTAGATTTTTTCTGTTCCTTATACTGCACCTTGTTAAAGGTCATAGGTTAATTACTTGGAAGGTGAGCTTATTTGAAGTAGTGGGCAAGTGTAGATTAATACTGAAACTGTTGTACATGGATTCAATGTGATGGTGGATCAATACACACCAGAAAAGCGTGAAATTAGAATCAGAAACCAGAACAATATTTAAGCTTAAAAACAAGTGGCTAATAAGGAGTAGCAAGAGTATAATTATATTGTTCGAGCCTTTATATTGTAGAATGTCAAGTGTCAGCCAGCAACCATAATGTGATGGCTCAAGTTTGACATTGGCAGCAACAGTTTAATATTTGAGTTCCTCAAATTTTCTAGGTAAATGGTGGGGTAATCATGTTACTTTGGGTAATGACAAAAATACAAAAACATTTGCTTGATTTTGCAATTATAGCCAATCTTTTTACTTTTTGTCAATTATTTGTATGACCCTTCACATTAGTATTAATTGTAACCAAACATAATAACTCCCATAATGTTGATGCGACGTATATTTTATTCATAAAATTTCAAATAAGCATATTTAAGTTGAGGATATGGGAAGAGAGACTGTTGCAAAAAACTTAGTTCGTTTTTTGTTTTTTTGTTTTATTTTAAACTGTTAAATATTAAATAATTGATCATAAACATTTTGGAAGGTGTTGTATTCAATTATTATCATATTAGCTTGTGACATCAAAAGTTAATTCAATAAAACATATCCCATTTTAGCAAATTTGAGAATTTTAGCATGCACCCATTCTTGACGAAATTAACCAAATTGGCCATAACATAATTGCGAATTTGAGTAAATGTTTGGAACTTTTTTTGGTTATTAACTCCATCTCTTAAATTGGTGTATGCCTAGAGTTAAGGAGTCCTATGTTAGTGACTACCAGACAGATATCTTGGGAAAGTAAATGCATCTTCTTCCAGATAAGCATGTAGATGGAAAAAATTCTCTCTATTTGTCTTCTCATTACAGAGAATTGCATCCTTGCTGCTCTTGTTCAAATCTAAGCAAATCTGAGCAAGAACTTAGCATCTGTTGCTTATGCTCATAGAATGACAGAACTAGTAGTTCCTTTTGCTTCTTGATTGCAATTTTACCCTTTAAAAAGATGGTTTATATTCTAATGTCATATATAGCCAGTCATAACAAAAAAAGGTGGTATATCGCATAGATCATAATGGTATTTGAGAGTTTGTCTCTATTTGTTTCTCAAAGAACATTTTGTCAAAAGACATTTGCTATGGTTTTGGTATGCATAGGAGAATTGATAAATGGAAAGCATTTTTATATGGCAATCTATTGTGCCATTTTCCAAGCTTCCCATTTTCAGAACAGGAAATGCAACCCATGAACAAATCATTTAAGCAATAATCTACTGGTCCACTAAGCACAGGTGATCATCATGGGCATTGTTGATCGATCTCTTGTGACCACCATAATTGTTCCTTTTCATATTTAATTTTCTCCTTTATTCAATTATTATTATTATTATTTGAAAAAAAAAGAAGTGAAATTCTTATGGATCCAGCTAGTCTTCAGAAAAAGATCAGCTTTTTATATTATATAGCCAAAACAATTTCCTGGTTGATTTTAACGATCCCAACTGAACAGCAAAAATAATTTATTTTCCAAGTTTCCTTTTTTTTTTTATACATTGATAATTTACATTACACTAAGTATCTGCCATTCAAGTACTATCTTTGCTTGCTTTTGTTTTGAGATTGAAGTTTGCTTTATCCTAGGTTTCTATGCTTGTCTGCTTCTTCTTTGGGTATTGTTTTTAGATACAACCATGCTAAACAAGTCATGCCATTAATTTTGCCATAAAAATTTATTATTGAACTGCAATCTAATTTCCCATAATTATACTTTGATCAGCAATGGCAGCAAAGAGAAACAGATATCAACGGCAGAAATCCTTAATGCTACTTGAAATGGAGTCTCAACATGCCAAAGGATTGCCATCACCTTATGGTGCCCATTAACACAGTACTATGGGGAAAAGTATACATAATACTAGTGATGTTGATAGTCTTTAAGTGCACTAATAGGGCGTAGAGAGGGGACACTCAAATGTGACTAATGCAAAATGCACAGATAGGATGTGAGTGTGAGCTGCAGTGCTGATGCTTCGCGGAGATGACTTAAATGGTTTTGGAATCTTTTTGGCAATCAAAACAAAAAGATGGGGTCTTGTGAAGTCAAACTGTCTATAAGATGCAGTGTATCTCATTCTTATTCTCACTGACAAAAAAGAAACAAGATAAGCCTCTTCCTCCCTCTGTATCATACTCATTTTTGCGGTGTTTTATGAATATATTCTGTGAATTCATTTTTCTTTAACTTTATGAAAAGAGCTTTGCTCATTTATACAAAATTGGTCCCAGTTTCATTATTGATGAATGATAAGCTTTTGGCAGATTATTTCTTTTCTATTACAGCTTACCAATGATTTTGTTTCTTGTCTGTATTTATGTTTTCTACTGAGTATGTTTTCTCTATTACAAATTTACAGGCTTGTTTCTTTTATAGTTGCCTCATGTTAATGTTAATGATTTATTGCTCCTTACCAACTGCTCGTGAGACTATAACTTGGAAATGATTTCTGCAGCTTGCTAATGGCTATGACGTACCTTGTTAATCAATTTTTACAACAGATATTGTCATGGTTGCAGGGGCGAATCTTGAGCAATTTTTGTACTCCTTTAGGGGTTTTATTGTATTTTCTCTCATTTTATGAAGTTGTTCCTCCGTCTCATTGGAGTTTTTTATGCGTTTGTCTCTTATTGTTTTCAATTCAAGATGCAGTGTGATTTTTTTTTCTTCTTATATTGACATTCGGTGCAGTTTCAAACTCTTCTACCAGTGTCAAGCATAGTAGAGTTGTAATTTACAAAAACCAATTATTACCCACAATATTAATATCTTTTGCCAAAATTATTTCTGAAAAAATTTCCTTCTTTTTTTTAAATTTCTGTTATAAGAATATTATGAGGTATTTATTTTATGTTACTCGTCAATGAATAACTAATTTTTAAAAAAAAAAAAAAAAAACTCAGGCTGATTCTATCCAAATTCCAACTAGTATCTATCTCGCAGTTTGTGTACACCAAACAGAAGATATTATAAAAATTTCTTTTTATATTTCTTTTTTTATATGTTTTGATAAATTATATAAATTTCAAAATTATCAATCCAACAACTAGAAATGATAGATGCGACACTTCAACTTCTTGTTGAAATTTCTGTACAGCCTATGAAAGTCTTTGTATTAGGGGAAAACAATTAAAAGAAATCTAAATATAAATGGTGTGTAGAGTTACTGTTAAGTTTTAATTTAGTACTACTTGAATTATGAGTCTATGAATTTAAATTTTAATTATTTAAAAAAAATTTAAACAGTTATGTATTATAAATGAAGTTATATTTTTTTATTTTAGTTTATTATTCAAATAAAAGAAAAAAATAAACACATCAAATTAAGAAAATTATTATTATTTTTATATAAATATTTAAATAATTTTATTGACTTATAAAACCTAATGATATAATTTTTACAGTGTCAATTAAAATTCATTAATAATTATATTTTTTTTCACAATCTTCTAATTGAATGTGATAACCTACCGCAGTAAAGATGATTAAAGGGAATATGGATCCCCTCATACATAATCTACTCTTCAATTCATCAAATCTCTCTATTACTGGAATTAATCGTCCATATGTTTTCATGAAGTAAATTTTTTGGGTAGCTCTATTTCTTCGATATAGTCTTGAACCGTCGGTTTATCGGAATCGGCCAAAATTATGGATTCAAATTCAATATTTTAAAAAATTTTAAACCATTGGTTTAATTTTCTAGAACCACTAATTGCTACTTATTATATTTAGTTTTTGTAAAATATGTTAACCTAATTATTGAATTTTAAACAACTACAAACTATTTAAAAAATGTTGACAGGTTCATAAAATTTCACAAATTTTTCATATATGTTCTCCTAAATTTTATAATGGATCTATAAACATTTTTTCCTTTCATTTTTCACCCATTTTGCTTTCCTTTCACTTCCTCTCCCCTCCCAACCCCAAGTAAATAAAATGAGATATCTTTATTTTTGCCTCTTTCGTTTCTTTTCTTTTCTTTTCCACCCTCTCCCTCTTTGTCTCCCTTCCAATAAAATGCTACATCCACAAGAATTGACAAATACGTATTTAGGTATAATTAATCAGTACAAGTTGACAATTACAAGTGTAGTAGTATTAAAGTTGAGTGGTTTTAGGTTTAGCTTTGTACTATAATAAAAGAATTCTGTGGTAGCAAAGTGGTGTCTTGTTAGGGATTTTAGTGAAGGAATCTCTGATGCTTTCACACTTGATTCTGATTTGCTCTAAACTGTCAAAAGCCTAACTCTTGACTTCGATGAAGTTCCAAATTAATATTACAAATTTTCTACTAATAATACTTACAACTTCAATTGGTCAAATTTTAATCAACTAGACCCACATTACCGTTTCAGTCGTTCTTTCTTGACTCTTTCTTTGTTTCTTGAAAGATAAATAATTGTATCATTCTTCGATCTTTATCAAAACTTTCAAATGTTTTTTGCATGATATTCCTTCAAACAATTTTTCACATGCTAACTATATTTATATTCCTTCAATCTTCTAATAGATCTAATCTTTTCTCATTTTTTTTTTAAATCTGTTGCCCTTTTAGATTCTAACGATGAAGCTGAATTTTTTTGGGAATCAAAAAGTAAGCACCAACCAAAATTTTCATGGGAAAACGGAAGTAACAGAACAAAAAATTTGGTGGGTAAAGGGTCAAGAACAATTGGAGGACTTCAAAATTTTTGAGATGAATTAAGCACCAATCAAGCTCAAGTTGACTGTTTCTTGATGGCATGTCACAAATCAATTGGTATGTATTGAGTACGACGTTTCCATCTCCAACTATGATATTTGACTATAATAACTTGAAGGAAGGGATTATTAATATTTTTTTTTTTTCTGTTTCATGCTTAACTTAACTAATTAAATGCACATGTTGATTCTTTTGTTGTTATTGCATGAGGGCTAAGAAAAGCCACGTCATTTTGTTAAGGTTTCAAAGCACATGGATTTTGACATCTAAAGTTAGTCTTTGGTACAAAATTTTTTGGTCCGGCTAGTCGAGATGTGGACCTTAATCTATGGAAAAAAAATTTGAAGTCTTAAAATTCAGTTACAGCCACCTCTTTCGTTTACATTTTCGTTCCAACCATATTATTAATAGAGTAATGCTATCTTGCTCGCGATGATTTTTGATCATCACACTTCAAAGTTATATCTTTTGAAAGAATAATTAAGTAAACTTATATTGACTCAAAAATACTCTTCAACCCTCATATTCACATGTATACGTCAAAGCAGAGTTATTACTTATTTGTTGATTTAAGCAAAACTTCGAATTTCAATAGTAATTTTGAAAAATTGCTTTTGGACTATAAATTAAGTAAACTAAACGTCTTTTGATTAAATAATGGACTTAGCAAGTTGGTATACTTATCTAATTCCTAATCTTTCTTTTCTTTAATGTTAATGCATGAGGGTTAAGTAAGGCCACGTAGGCTATATAAACACCACCACATACCTCTAATTAATTAATTATAGAAACTAATAATCTATATTAGATTAGATAATTAACTTTATATTGTATTAGAAAATCTCAATTCCCTTTTTGCTCTTCTCTACATCCCATCAATCGACATATATAAATAAAAAGACAAAGAAAATTGGGTTCCATTTGGATTTGAATTGCCCATTTGTTTTTACAAAACATGTGATTAGGGAAGTATTAGTTTTAATCCTTATCTTCGTTTGAACCAATCTTTGTTCATTGGCATTCTAAATCACTATTTATCTTTTCCTTCTGTCGGAACAAATGAAATAACCCTTTTTAATGCAAAACCCTAGTTGGTGACTAATCACATTGAACATAGCCTCCTACACAAAAGTTAGGAATATTCTGTTTTTTAAGAAAATTTGTCTATCAACATGCGTCCTATGTAAAATGTCTTAGATACTTGGAATCTAATTTGATCAATACCATTTGTAGATTTCTTCTATATAGCTTATAATATCATTTTTATATTTTCAATTTGTTTTAAGTTAATAAAATGAATTTCTATCCGTGAAGAGTGACTTGAGTTTAATAAATAATCTATATAAAATTATTGTTTGATCCGTGTGGAAAAAACATTTATGAAAATAAAATGAATTTTCAATATATAAAAGGACATAGCTCTTTGGGGGCTGAAGGGTCCTAGGCACCCGAAGAAATTTAAAAAAAAAAAAAAGAAAACAATTATAAAAAATTACTTTTTAGTCCTTAAAGGTATAGAAATATTATATTTAGCCCCTTAGATGATTAAAAATTTCATTTAGCTCCTCTAAAATAATTAGCTCCGCGGCTCACTTGATGAGGAAAGCCGACCAGTCACCGCCCCACTGGTAAACTAGATCCTCAAATACCTCCATGACCACTTGATCGACCTATTTAATATTACAATATTTGATATGCCACGTTTGATTTGTTGACTTCTCTCTTATTTTCGCATTAAATTATTACTTAACTGTAAACATTAAACGACACAATTTGTAATCAAATAGAGTAGTTTCTTAAAGGAAAATTACATTATGACTCAGGTGGTTTAATAAATACAACTAGTTCATTATTATTTTTTAAAATAAAGACCGTATTATAATATTTTTGGTATATCATTTTAGAATCTTCCATTTAATTTTTTTATTTTTTTTACTTAACATAAAAGATGCGATAAATGAATAAAAGAATTTAATAGTATAACGAAAGCAAAATATAAGAATAAATTAATATATTTTTTGAAAAATAGAGACGGATTAATTATACTACGTAGATCGTACTATAATTTTTTATTTTTTAATGTCAATCCTATGTATATACCTTGCTTTAATAAAAAAGTTAATTTAATGTAAATTATATTATTGGAATCCATTGACTCGGTTGACCTCGATATCCATGCATGAGATGAGATAATATCTTCAATCTGATTTGATTCCATACTATTTTCTTCTCTGCCATTCGTAGACTCAACTCTCCAAGTTTCAAGTCTTCCCCATATGATAATATTAATTACATTATGCAATAATTAAAGATTTGAATTATTAAACAAATTTACTTTAAACCAACAATCCTTGTATTGATAACCGATCTCAATTCTTCCTTGTAAGAATAAGGATGAATAAGACTCGGTTTAGTCGGAAATTAAACTAAATCGGTTCATTTTGATCGGATTAAGTTAATTATTTTAGCAATTCGTTATCAATTAGTTTATATATATAAAGTTATTTGGTTTTCAGTTTTGATTTTGGTTAGCACATATAACTAATACATATATTTGTAAGTTTAAAATAGCTAATTTAATTTGAAATAACTGAATCTAAATCGAACCAAATCGATTCAACTTGATTTGGATCAATTTCTACACCATCCAGTTTCAAATTTATTTATCATAAAAATATATTTCAGTAGGATCATAAATTCGATTTTCAAGAAACGGATTTATTGAGAGGTCAAAAAATTTTTACATCTTATATACGAAGGGGATTCTACCTCTGTGTTCTATAAAAAAATTACTTAAAATTAAGAATAAAAATTTAATATAAGTAATTAATAAAAAGTATATTATTTTTAATAAAAAAATTATATTCGCTCCATCCTATTTTATTTGCATATTATTCTTTTTTTATGTCTTAAAATATTTATAATATTTTTAAATTTATCTATTTAAATAACCATTTTTTTATAATAACATTTCTGATTGTTTATTAAATGAATGACTTTTATTAATATTTTTAATGAGTTAAGGTAAAAATAAAAAGATAATTTTTTGTTTAAAGGAAATTATAATCGTACAACTGTATTTTGCTAAAAAAAAATTACTTTACTCTTATTTTATAAAAATAGACTGTTGTACCTTACATTTTCAATCCGTTAAATTAAATTGTCTCTCCGTTAGATTTTGTTATTTTAAACATTAAATACACCTGAAATGACACAATTGACTCAGATTTTATCCATTTATCATATTTATCTTCTCTTTTCCTCCTCAATCAAACCCTAATCCTTCCAAACCGAAATATAAAAATAATATATTGGACTTTTGGTATGATAATCTATTATGATCTCATGCTAATTTGATTATAAATTGAATTTGAGAGAAAAGATATAAAATTATTAAATCATCTGGAATGACCAGTTGGTAAAATTTTTTTCCAAATTCTCGTTATTAATTAACATATCAGTTTTTATTTATTTATTTTTGAACATTTTTAAAATTTTTATTTATGACAATAGGAGTTGTTGCATATTTGTTTTAAGAGAGAAAAAGAGAAAGAGTTGTAGCTTTTTTTAGGAGGGAGAAAGAGAGAGATGAGAATAGTGTATTTTAGTGATAATTTTTATCTCTCTCTTTGGATTATTAGATTTTCATTTGACTTATATTTTAAAATTGCAAAAAATAAACGAAATGACAATTTAATTTAACGGATTCAAAATGTAAGGGTACGATAGTGTATTTTTGATATAACGAGGATGAAATAATTTTTTTTAATTAAATTTTTAATATATGTATTTCATACGGTGGATATAAAATGAGAAGGAGATAATATTATAATTCGTGTAACTCCCGACTCACGACAAACAGAATGGATGAAGTAAGTACGTGATTGGTGTTAAAAACATTAAATCGGCAATTATTAGTACAAATTGAGAGAGAGAGAGTGACAAAGGAAGATAAATGCTTATCTGCAACAGAAGAAAAAACAATTTTTGATATTGCTGGCCAACTACAACACTCAACTGTCTTTTTTTTTTTTTTTTTTTTTTTAATTTTGACTTTTTATTATATTTTGATTCAGTTTATTAAATATTAATTATTATGCGTGCCATGTCGGCAACATAACACCATACAGTCTGCTTCAAATTTTCCACTAATAAAATTAAAAAAGGTGGGCCCACTTCTGAGTTGGAGAATACCGCAATTAGCTCACCAACACAATTCCATTTTATGCATGTGCCTAATTCTGTTTAACAACGTTGATTTCTTTTGTTTGCATATGTCTGATTATATAATCCACCGCGTCATCATTTTTATTTTTCAATTCTACAGTGATTAAAATTTACTTTTTCAGTTTATGAAAATGATAAATCGATAGAGTTTCATTATTGCTTTGTTGACGTTATATCGATAATATTAGATTTAATCATTTTTTTTTTTTGCGCAAACCTTCTTTTTCTGAGAAAGCAATCAAAAAGTTAATTCAATTAGTTTTACAGTAAACTTGAAGGTATACAGTTTTAAAATCATCTAAAGAGCAAGCTTAATTTTGAGTATGAAAATTGTCAAAAATAACCCTGTCCATTTGTAAATATTACTAAGTTCAAAACTGTATGGCTAATACTAATGAACTGTGACTCAATTAGCAATATTGACTGAACGCGTAGAAAAAATTCTTAAATTTGACTTCAACTAAATACACCTGCAGAGAGAGACGATGAACCTTGAACGTGATTAAACACCGAATCGGATTGTCTAACTCTTGATAATAAAGTCTAGACATCAATGATTTATAAAAAAAATAAATAAATAAAAAACAACAACGTGGCTGATGCTATAGTTAGACTCATATAGGGTGGGGTCTACTATAAAGAATGAACTGATTTGTTGAGAAATGACATTGAAATTCATCATAAAGTTGAGCAGGTCAATTTGGAACAGACCCCATTAATTTTCGGAGTCTACATTTTAATTAAATTTTCAGCACAATAGGGTGTGCCCAAATTAAATTAAACCATATATGCATATATTTCAATAAAATTAAGACAATATTAAATTTCTCTTATTTCCAACACTATGAGATGGAATTAAGGAATAAAAATCAATTTAATCCCTAAATTTATTTAACAAGATAAAAAATATAAATTAATTTTTTTGAATGTGCATCGAACATATTTGTACTCGTTATTTATTTTTTTGTTAATTTTTTACTTATAATATATTTATAATATAATAATATATTTATAATAATATTTATAATATAATATTTATAATAATCTTAGAAAGTAAGACATTTTATTGAATAAAATTTTTTGAAACCAAATAAAATAAGTTAAAGAATTTATTAATGGGAGCGGTGAGAAAATGGGAAGAGGCGAATATAAAAAAAGAAATCCATTATCTTGTCAGCAACAGTTGTATACTAGTTAAGGTTGTCTGACTCACACCACATCTGGACCAATGGGGAGAGTTATGTGGCAAGAGGGGAATATGGGTCCCACAGATGACCAATTGGAGCAATGGATACCCTTTGTATTTATGGTCAACAAAAGCAACTTCTGGAGTTACATGGTGTGGACTTCCCTACTTTCCAGCCTAGCTATTTGCTGTATTACCCTCCCCACTTTTTTTCTAAAAAAAAAATATCTTTTAGGTTTACTTTTTGAAATAATATCCCTTTCTTCCTTTCCCCTTTGTTTGTTTTGGCCAAGTCGTTGTTTGGTTTCACTTAAGTAGTAGACTGCAATCTTTTCACGTACCCTCTCTAGAACTCGAATAACGCCGTTTTTGACTAATATTTTTATAATTTGTTGGACTAATCCTTCTAAATCCCATGTTAGGCGGTCTTTCTCGTTTTATTATAATATAATCTCCTAACTATTTCATTTTTAATTAAAATTGTTTAAAATTCAACCGGCTGATATTAATAAGTGTAGTTTAGTTAATTATCTTATTTACGGAAAAAATGAAAAATTTTAAATTTAAATATAAAAAATTTAACGAATTCAATAAGTTAAAACAAGCGCTATAAATATGGGAATGAGTTTGAATTTTAAAGAATAATACATAAATTATATTTTTTTATCTAAAAAATAAAATAGATTCATTTATGAAACTAAGCGAGATATTTTTGGAATTAAATAAAATATATAATGATTAGATTAATTTGTTTTATTTTGGTTGTTAATCATTGATTAATTGTGAGAAAAAGAAAGAAATAGTCACTAATGCTATTAAGTAGTAGTAGCAGCGTTGATTTGGTCACGTGGTTTGACCCGGAGGGAAGGGTCACTGTCCACGTCGGTAGAAAAGGAGGGCGGAGCAACGGTCAAAGATTTCATTATATCACTCGTTTTCTGGTTTGATTTTTCTCCCACTTTAATAATTGTAGTTTTCTACGATTATAATAATACTAATTAATTAATTATTCACATAAAATTTTTTATTAGTCGTTTTGGGTGTGATTGCGTTGCGTGTGAAGAAACAAGTTGGATGATAAAAAGAAAGAAACAAAAAAATAGGCCATGGAATTATGCGTGCTGTTGACATATCACAAACTTCCATACCTCCAACTATCCACTATTTTAGGTATATGAACTGTGAACAAGATATATCAAGCACGGCCTTCGGTTCTATTCGAGCTAAAATTAAATCCAAATCATCGAACTTATCAAAATCAATTTATTTTTTTTATTGAAATTGATCGATTTTAATTAAATCATTTTACAAAGAGAAACATAATATTAAAGCCGGTTGAAAATTCTAGTGGTGGCATAAAATATAATATGAAAATTCAAATATTTATTTTTTTAAGTAAAAAAGATAACAATTAAAAAAATTAATAAAGTAAATATATTATATGAAACCGATGGACGCCGCTCTAGAAGTTAGTTTGTAGCATTCCTTGTTTTTTTTTTAAAAAATACACTATTCTTTTAAGAGGCAAGAGTGATAAAGAAAACTTTTACGCACCAAAAAGAGAAAACAAAAAAGAAAGAAACAAATCACCCTTTTGATGGCATTTATTATCTTTTATCAATCCAATTGATGCTAATTTATGATAAAAGTGGATTATGATTGGGACTAATGACCCAAAAAAGCTGTGTGCAATGTGGAAATATATCCTTAACACGTGTGCTTAAGCTGTGTGCAATGTTAGCATTATCTTATCCTGTTAAAAAGTTACATCACTTAATTGTACTTTGTAAATTCACAGATTGTTATATATTAATACGCAGATGATTGATAGCTGATTGCTATTTATAAATTGACCGATGGTAAAATTTTATTAGCGATTACTATTAAAATATTTAGAAAAAATAAATTGTTATAAACTTAGAAAAAACCCTTAGTTAATTGATTTGATTTATAAATATTTCCGTAAATCAAATATTGATAAGTTATATCTTTTATCTCTTTATGTATTACTAATCTTTTGTCGTTGATGACACATTTGCTGCCAACGTAACAAAAAAGCATATTACATAAATCCTTTTTTGAATTTTCCTTTTCTACCCTCACACGTCAAAAGCTTAAAATTAAAACATTTTTCATGAATAAAAAGAAAACAAATCTTCTTCGTCATTACTACATATAAATATAAAATTTATATCTCATTATAAAGTGGTTTTCATGTTGTTTTTAAAAAAATATGTAATCAAAATCTCCAAACCAAAAGCATCCAAATGAAGGATTCCGAATTCGTCACAAATGTGTATTCCCTTTTCCTTCTTTTTGTTTTTTCATATAATTATTTAAAATTATGACATGGCATGGCGTCGGTGGGTCTGACGTGGCGTTGCCAAATCTTAAGTCACATGTTAAGTCATCTCCAACTGAAATCGCGCTAGAGAGTGGGAAACTCATACACATCAGCATATCAACGTAATATAATATAATAAATATGCAAATTGGATTTAATTTATTTTATTTTATTTCTGGAAAAACAAAAGGAGATAACCACAAATCTTATTTTTTAGTAAAAAAACAAATTATAAAAAAAGCCCATAGAGCAATAAGCTGATAAACACATGCTTTTGCTTTTATGGGTTACAAAGCACTACCTCGTCAAATTGGGGTATGCTGACATAAGATCTCAATTTTAATTAATTACTTTCCTTAATCCTGTCTTAATAATAATAATAATAATATAAGACAATCTCAACAAATTTTATTTGGTTGTTTTACGATAAGGACGTGACGTATATGAATATATTGGTAACGATATCTTAAGGATGGATTAGTAAAAAATGTGCAGTAATATAGGACTTAAAGTAAGATTTAAGAGGTGATTAATTTATAAAATAAAAGTAATTAATAAGTGATGAGATGCTTTAGCTTATCCAAGTAAAAATGACAGGCATGACGGCTGGATAACCTAAGAGATAAGAAATGGACCAATTGCGGTGAGTCATTATAATTACTAATTAATATAAACACATTCTGATTATATTTTTTAATTAATATAAGGACATATGAAGAAGATGATGATTAAGAAGAGGAAAGTATTACAGAGGTGCACGAACCAAAAATCTTGGATTATCCAATGGTAAACAAGTGCTTTGGATAATTAATTATGTCAAAGATGGTTTAACTTGAAATTGGGATTGTCAAGTGTTTAGCCAGAGACCACTACTTACTTATCTGATTGGTATCTGTCCAGTGGAATCAATTAAATGAGATAACATAGATTAATTTTAAAGAGGATATATAAAATATATTATGGTTGTGTTTGGTAATAGCTTTTTGAGTTTTGATTAGTCAAAACGCTCAATGCTGTTTAAAAAGTTATTCAGTAACATAACGTTTGGACTAATTTTTAGAAGTTAGAGTAGTTTTTTTGAAAAGCTAACTTATGTAACGTTTAACTTTTAGTGTTTCATAAAACGCTACTCAAACAGCTAAATGCCACTAAAACAACTAATAACTATCAAAATAATTAATTTTATCGAACAGACTCTATACATATGCATCTAAATATTTTTGTGAGAGGTGAATTAAAAAAATGAAATTGGGTTGGTTTTTGAGAGCTAGACGACAATAAGTTAATCATTTTAAAATTTTATACTGAAAATAGGAAGAGAAAAAAAAAAGAGAGCAAAAGAAAAAGATTTTGATGGCATGTGATTATGCTTTTATGAATTCTGCAAATGAATGAACCTTGTCACTGTTATTTCCAATCTATCTGTCTAATTTCATTTTTCTTTGAAAATTGAAACTAATCATTTCAAACTATAATATATATTATTATTAAACAGAAATCCAATTAATTTATTTGCTCAATACATTGTATCCTCACCGAATAAATTTATTTTTTCTAAAAGGGCATTGGATCTCAAAATGATTCTGGCTGTAGCATATAATGCTCTCTCTCTCTCTGTGTTTTACAATGTCACATGTTCCCGGTTCCCAGTTGAAAGGAGTAGCAATGTTTGTATATATATAACATAAAAACAGCCATTTCCGTATCACTACACAGGAATACCGTACATCATACCATTTTTCCTTTATTAAAAATAAAAACACAAAAACAAAATATTGAGATTTTAAGTACAAGATTTTTTTTATACACAGTTTCATGTTTGAATTGGAAATAGTATTGAAATGAAGCCAACAGTAATAATTTTGATTAGGGTCATAGTTAAGCAATATTTTCTCGCTAACTTTTACCAATTTAATTAAATTAAAACTCTTTTAATTTTTAACATTTTAATCAAATTAAAATTCTATTAATTGTACCATTTCATAATATAGCTTTTAGATATAGTGAGAGATTCATGTAGATTAATTAAATTTTTTTAAAAAATTATACCAATTATTATTTTATGGGCGGCCATCGGTGAGCTATAACCACCGATCATTCTTTTCCTTTTATATTTTTATGTAAATAATTTTTATATTTATTTATATATCTGGGTTATTATCGCCAAATGTTATCATCTATTATTGTCCATATTTAAATACTTTATTCTCAAATTTCAATCAATATATATAAATAATTACAACTAATATTTATTATAATAGTTAACAACACTTAAAACAGTTAATATTACCGAACATGCCCTAATCGTAAGTAATTAAAGGGAAATTGTTAAAAAAAAGAAAATTAAAATATTCTGTGGAAACTATGATTGGGACCCATATAAAAGGAAAAAAACCAAACAAACCCATAAGCCAAGATGAGCCACTGTTTGAGGAGCGCCCCGGTTACATTTTATTTTATATATATATATATGAAAGGATTATCAACAACTAGGCATGTGGGCCCTTCAAAGAACGAGGACTCATCCGTACGAATTGAACTACTATTTATCTAACATCGCGTCTCACGTTGTATGTTCTCCTCCATTGTGCATTACAATTTCTTTTAATAAAAAAAATAAAACTTGCTACCTAGATTCTCCTGTCCACAAAAAATAAAAATCTGGGTCACACAAAAAGATTTGTTGATAATGCAACCCCAACACCCTTGGATATTTTGATCCAACGGTGTACTGTGTGGATTAAAGAAAAGCGCAAGTTTTACTACAAGGCATGGGTTTAGTGCATGCATGAACAACTGAAGATAAAGAAGAGTTAAAAAAGCAAAAACAAACAACAGAATACCCAGTTAAAGGGAGACGGAAAATGTCAAATGCTGGAATTGTGCAAATAATGGAATTATATTATTTTATTTAAATTGAAAAGATACCAAGCTGAACCTACCAAATCAGATAAATAAGATAGTAGAACAACCAATATAATGAACCCATTTGTATTTTTTTCCTCTTATTGGACGAGCGTTGAATCAGCTTTTGATTTAAAGACTTATCAAAATATTTCTAATTAATCTCTAAAAAAATAAGATAATAATGGAATTTTAAAGATTCTATGTAAATTAACTATCTAATGAAACAATTATTTTTATTAAATACTTTGAATTTAAATCGCTAGCTAACATAATATTGGAAAAAAGGACAAGTAGATGTTTATCCAATGGGTGGTGGTGTGGTACATCCACTGTGCATCCCATCTTTCTATGGCCTTCCTTACCTTCTTTATTACTAGTAATCTCCCATAGAATTTGCAGTAGTAAGGTGGAGGCCCCACTTCCCATCCATCCTAGTGGGAAGAACTAAGCAATAAAACCTGAATGTTTATCTGGATTTTAATTGGAGCAACAAAAGCAATAACAAATAATAGAGCTGATTTTGGTGATTCAGATAAGATCATATATATATATATATATTTTTTTTTATTGAGTTATGTTTTGTTGTGACAAATGTAAATAGACCATGCTGGTGGTCAGCAGTCGCAGCATCAAAGCCTCAGGGGGGGATGAACTTAACTAAAACACGGTCCACAGTCATGTGAACCCCATCAACTTGTTTTTCCTTGTGGGTCCTATTTCACATACCACAGCCCACAACTCACGCCTTCTCTCTCACCTTGAATCTTCCGTCCTCTTTCTATTTCCCTTTGACCCACCACACCCACATCCCCATATCTGTTTTTATTATTTTTTTATTTACCTCCATCTTTACTTTCCTACATCTGTATCTATATATATACAACGTTTCCTCAAAAACAACCCAATTCATACCTCGCTTTCTTCTGCCAATTTAGTCAACAATTAATACATCTCAATCTTTCAAATTTCTCTGTTGAGATTCAAAAATGGATGGAAGTTGCATAGATGAGAGTACTACTACTGACTCCATTTCTCCAACGCCGCCAACAAAGTCGTCGCCGGAGTCTCCTCTCTGCCGTGTTGGAAGCGGTACAAGTGTGGTTCTCGATTCTGAATCCGGCGTCGAAGCGGAGTCTCGTAAACTCCCTTCCTCTAAATACAAAGGCGTTGTTCCTCAACCCAACGGCCGATGGGGGGCTCAGATTTACGAGAAGCATCAGCGTGTTTGGCTTGGTACTTTTAATGAAGAGGATGAAGCAGCCAAAGCTTATGACATCGCTGCACAGAGATTCCGCGGCCGCGATGCTATCACTAATTTTAAGCTTGAAGCGAATGAAACTGAAGACGACGATATCGAAACGGCTTTCTTGAACTCTCATTCGAAAGCTGAAATCGTCGACATGCTTAGGAAACATACTTACAACGATGAATTAGAGCAGAGCAAACGGAACTATAGAATCGATGGTCATGGAAAGCATAGAAATCACGGTGGTGTTAATAATGTCGGTTCAATTGCGTCAGAGCGCGTGCTGAAAGCGCGTGAACAGCTCTTCGAAAAAGCCGTGACGCCTAGCGACGTCGGGAAACTGAACCGGTTGGTTATACCGAAACAACACGCAGAGAAACACTTTCCTTTACAAAGCGGAAGCAATAGTACAAAAGGCGTTTTGCTAAATTTCGAAGATATTACAGGAAAAGTATGGAGATTCCGTTACTCATATTGGAACAGTAGCCAAAGCTATGTATTGACCAAAGGGTGGAGCCGGTTCGTGAAAGAGAAGAATCTAAAAGCTGGAGATATTGTTAGTTTTCATAGATCGACTGGACCGGATAAGCAGCTCTATATAGATTGGAAAGTAAGAACCACCGGCTCGAACCAAGTGGTTTGCCCGGTGGTTCAACCGGTCCAAATGGTTAGATTATTTGGGGTGAATATTTTTGAAGTAGCCGGAAGTGGTAATGGTGGCATGGAAGGAGTTGTTGGTGGGTGTAATGGGAAGAGAATGAGAGAAATGGATCTGTTATCATTAGAGTGTAGTAAGAAGCAGATGGTAATTGGAGCTTTGTAACATTCTGTAACTTTTTTCTTTTTTTTTTGGCATTTTGTTAAAGGTTAAATGGAAGCAGAGGCGAAGGGAAGGCAAAGCAGAGGCGGTGTTAGCTACTAAGCAAGTTGCAAAAAGATGAATTGTATATTACAAGACAAAAAAAAAACAAGCTGAAATTAGGTGCAACAAATTTGGAAAAAAAAAAAAGAAATAGATAACTGTCAATTTGTTCTGTTCAGTTCCTGATTTCTTGAGACTTCGTGTTATAGTGCATCAAATTGTCTTTTACTTTCTAAATTTTACTGCACAACCAAAATTTTAAAGAGAAAATAGGGTTATAATGATATAATTGATAAAAGGAATTAATTATTTGGTAATTATTATTTTAATTTTAATACGAATTTCTCAAGATTTTCTACCTCCATAAAATATGAATATACCACCTCATGTGAATGAGAAGCCGCGAGGAGGAAAGGGTGGGTACGGCAGGAGCCACCATTTTATAAAAGGAAATGTTAGGCAAATTGGTAATCAAAATATCATTACTTGTCACTTACCCAAACAGCAAAGCCAATTATCATCGAAATCTTAACTGTCAAATATGGATAACCAATGTTCCAATTTTGTTAACCGGACGTGTTCTTCCTGTCTATCTGAAGAGTGAAATTTTTCTATGTAAAAATTTACGCTGTTTAGCGAGTGAAAAAGAAGTTACATCTATTATATAGTTCAAAATATTCTTTCCACCTATTAGACTTTTTAATAAATTAAGAAGGATATGGGAATTTTTCTAAAATGTATTATTATTTTTTTATCTTTTATTTTGATGTATTAAGCATTTTAATTTATGAAATTGTATCTCAATATTTTGATTTATAAAATTATTTTATAGATTATTTTATTTTAGAAAATTACAATATTAACTCTTCTATTCTTTACAAAATTGCAATATTCAACACTTTTAATCCATGAAATAACATTCAATATTGCAATAAAAAGATGAATGATTAAGCAAGTATTATATATTCATATAGTTAAAAAAATGTCCAAATTTGTATATAATAAATAGTAATTTTATATATTGAAGTTCTTAATATTTAGAGCAAGAAAAAAAGTAGTTAATATATATAATTTTACGAATGAAATAAAATTAAAAGTTAAAAAGCTAATTAATAAGTTCTTCCTGTAAAGCTGAAGTTCCATTTACACATTTAGCTCAAACCATGTTAGAGATTAATAAATAAAAAATTTATTTAGACTCTCTTCAGTATTTTCTAAACAACATTTTGATAAAATCAAAGGCTAGATAATGAAAAAGAAGTCAAGATCCGATTAATGTTATAATCAAGCAACGTTATGTGAAAATTATTAAAGGCCAAAAATATTATTTTATATTTAAAATTAGATCTTATTTCCAGCAGTTACAATCGAAATTATATTATGAAAAGAGAATGTAATAGGGAATACATCATTTAAGATAAATTTTCTCATTTCACTTAAAGGTATTCTCTAAATTGCACTAATAAGAGATTAAAATACTAAGATGGAAAGAATGGAAACTATATCTATAATATATATATAAAAGTGCGAATGGAGGGGAAACATTTGGTCATCAAAACGCCCCTATGTATTTCAATTGATAAAATTATTATTAAGGATAATTTAGTCTTAATAGATAAGTTATGATCACATTGTGTTTATTTTTTTATTATAATTATTATTATTATAATTTAATCTAATCCTATTCTAATTAAGAATTTATTCTTTAATAATGAGATAACTTTTAATTTTATTGAATAATTTAATTTTATTTTAATTAGTAATTTTTAATTTTATTATGATTAGGAATATAATTTAATAAAAATTTATAATTTAATAAATATTGGGATAGCTAACAATGGGACCATACCTTAATTAAAATATAATATAATAATATAAAATATTTTGAAGATGTTTAATAAACTAACACCTATGTATTAGTACACTAGAGAATGAAAAAATAAAAATATTTTGAGTCATTTATATTAATTTTAATTGTTAAATTACACAAGAATCGAAAAAAAATTATTAGTTGATTATAAATTATTTATTTTAAGGTAAATCATTAAGCAATATTAAATATCAATTAATTAAATAGAAATATTAAATCAATTAGGAATCCTAATATTAATCTAATTAACTTAAAATCTCACTATAAATAGGTCTTTTAGAGCTAATTGAGAGCAAGCAAACATTACCTTCGGAGGATCAGAGAGTACAACAGTTTCAGTAAAATGATACTGTGATTTTCTCGAAATAGTTGAAATTTTCAGTTAATAAATTTCAATAATGTGAGTGTATTTCATATTTTAGAATTCTAATGAATTGACAATTTTTGATTTATTTTATTAATTTTCTTCTTTAATTTTTCACATTATAAATTTATTATCGTAACTGTATTTCAAATTTTCACTATTTTTACTGTTTTACTTGCTACACCAATTTTTAAAAATTTATGCATTCTAGAAACTTTTCAGAGGTACTAATTATTTTACTCCTAATATTCTAATTAAATTTTATAGTTTAGTAATAAATATAATTTTATTAGTTTTGTAGTTTAAATTAATTTAGTTGATGGTTATAACTTTTTTTTTTAAATTTTTACATATTTTTGAATTAGAGCGCCTAATTATTATTATTTTTTTAGTTTTAACATTGCAATAATGCTTTGATACCTTTTAGATTCACAGAGAACAAATATCATAGAATAAAAAAAAATAATTTAAGTACATAAAAATACATGTATCCTTTTTTAGATATTCTATTTAACATTTTAATTAATTAAATTTCTAAATTGACAAAAATATCATTAAAAATTTTAATTTTATTTGTTGAAAAATAAAGGTAATTTAATTGTAATTGTTTATGTCAATTTCCTATTTGAACCTAAATTCTATTAGAAAGAAGGGAAAAGGGAACATTAGGTTCTTTAAACTTCCTTATCAAATTTATGGATTGATAAAAATATTATTAAGGACTTTAATTTTATTGGTGAAAAAACAAAGATAATTTAATTTTAATTTATTATGTTAATTTATTAATTTTTCATAGGCAAATATTATAAATAATTTTATTCAATTTATGACATTTTATTTAATTATATTATTATTATGTCAATATTATTTTTCATCAACATTCAATTGATAACAATCAGTAGCATGGTTAGTAAGTCTAGGGACTGTAAACAAAATCATAAAGCAAAAAGATAATTAATTAGTCTCGTTAATTGATAATCAACTAGAAAAAAGGGGGCAGACATTGGGTAATTAATTAGTCCCGTCGATTGATATTTTTATTTCAATTATGAATTTTAATTAGTATAAAAATAAAATTTACCTAAAAATAATATAAAATATTTATAATTTCATGATAATATATCAATTTAGATTCATTTATTTTTATATATAACAAAAAATATATATATATAAACGTAAAAATTATTAAGACAATCAATTATTAAATCAAATAAATTTACTATCTAAAAAATTAAAAAAAATAATAATAAGTTATGAAATTATACTTAAATTTTAAAAATGATATTATCATATAATATAAAAAAATAAAATAATTTATGAACAAAAATAAGGAGTACAAACCACAAGTAATATATAAATGATAGAGATGGGTGTGACTAGAGCGAACGCCAGCCATCCCTGTCCTCTGCTATCAATGGCCAATAAGAATTTGCTCACTAGGGACATTCGCAAGCTGGCAAGTGGCCAAAACCAGCGATAAAATATTATTCATGCATGGATATTCCAATGGCTGCTCCTGCTTTCTTCATATTAATACTTTCATTGCTAAAATTCACGTTCTTATTTCCTTTTCTCTCTCTTTTTTTTTTTAAATTTCCATTCCATATCTTATTCTTCTTTTATAAAATAATAAAAGGAGTGAAACGATCTGATCAGTCCTTATATTCGTACGGGTCCTTATCTTGTTGAATTCAATGATTTAAGGGAGGCAAAAATGATTTTGAGCACGTTAGATTATATTAGCTGTGTAGTGTTTAATATTTTATAAAAAATTTTCTTTAAATTTTTAAAAATTATTATAAAAATTATATTATAAAAAATTGTAATTAATACATATATAATTTTGATTTAATCAAAACATTAAAAGTTATCTAAAAATTGTTAATTAACGTGATCTTTGTAATTAACATGTTAATTTATAATATATTCACTTTCAACAATTTGTGACGATATCATCATTTGTTATGTTAAGAATGTAATTTTAAAAATAATTTGTAGATGAGTAGTTTACTATCGAGTACACATTTGTTAGTATAGAAAATTAAAAAGTAGAGAACATAAACTTTTAGAACTTAGGAATAAAATGACTTTTCTTTTATACACCGTCGGTATCCGGATCTTATTATTAGAGATCGCCTAATTCGGTACGGAACTTAGTCACGGTTAAGGTTTTTCGCCCTTTCTTGTAAATACATTTAGCAGAGATTAATCTGAGAATTCTTCCCACGCGCCCAATCTGCATTACCAATTTAATCACAACCCATAGGTGAATAAAATTACTTTTTTTATATGGTGAATAATTTTTGAAATTTCCATACAAGCATTTGAATATTTCATCATATATAAAATTCTTTCTCGAAAATCTGAACACGTCGTCCTTGATTTTTCATAATATATTTCCATTAAACCACAATCAAATTACTTAGATTCATCATAATAATTTAATTAAACAATATATTCTAATTACCATGCAGCTACACATGACGTGTCTATTAAAGAATTGCCTTTTGACAATTGCTAGCTTTATGGGAAATTTGTCAAATCCATGAAATGGTATTGTCGAACAATATTTTTTGTACAGTCAAAGCTTGAATTTTCAGAGGAAATTATACTTTAACATCACAATTAATACCCTATGACTTCACAGGTTTAGAGATTTGATTCCAAGTCTTATATTAGTTAAATGGATCATTATCTTTTGTCACAGTTTTCTTCTGAACATGGTGTAATATTAATTTATTTTGTATTTTCTCGCCAAGTTCCTGAAATGTGATTAATTTTATTGCAATGTTTCGTTGTCTATTTTCATATTCATGAATCTGATTTTTTTGGTTATTTTCAATTAAAAATTGGCAATTTGGGTATGAGAATTGCAAGAAAAATGCAACTAACATTAATTTCTATTTATTTGTCATTCAAATTGACTTGGAAGCCAATTGGATATTAAAGAACCATCACTCTCACATGTCTCGTATGGGTCCATTTTCTTTTATTGTTTTTCTATTCAACAAAATTTTATTATCAAGTTGAGATTTATGAAGTTTTGGAGTATTCTTCATCTCAAAAACAATTTGCCATATTTGACTGGAAGCTTAAATTTGTTTTTGTTTGAGGAAATTTATATTCTCGGACGGCTAACTTTTAATTTCATTCCGAATTCTTTGAGTAACTGTAATTTCACTTTAAATCGATTTTTGTATTATGGGAATCCTGAATTATCAACTTAGCTGTAATTACACCCTAATTTGAATCAATATCAAACTCATTATTTTTGTATCTTAAAATTGATTCAATTTAAAATCAAATACTTAATCTTTATTTTTTTTATATTTATTATATGAATATTTGGGTTTGATTTTATTATTTATTGTTAAATACTTGGCTATGGAGTCCATTTTTCATATTATTTTAATTAAAATTTCAATTTTCATTTTCTTTTAGGATGTAATTGTAACAAATCGACAAATTTATAGTGTTATAATTCACTTTTAAAGTGCAATTGTACTCTAAAAAAAAATTATAGTGTAATTGCAATTAGGTTAATAAGTTCACGGTATAAAGGTTAAGCGTTATTTTAAAATGACATTGCAATTATTCAAAGAGTTTGCCGTAAAATTGAGGCTAAGCCTTGTTTTATCTCATTTGCAATTTTTAGATTTTTAATTCATTTAATTAGATAATAAAGAAATAAATTTCTTTATTTGAGCTAACCAATAAATTATTTACCTGAGTTTACAAGATAAATTTTATTTGTACGAAAAAATTTAATTTTATAATTGATTTGATGGGCTTATAATTTATTAAAAGAGAAGATAAAATTGCAATTTTATTAATCATTCAGCTCAATAAATTGAAATTTTCAAAAGTAATACAAAACCATTTGTGTTATAGAAAATTCAAAACTCCTTTTTTTTAGGTTTGTAGAATGATATAAAACGATTGTTTTCATTTTTTTAGGCCCAATATTGAATCTCTTAGTTGGGCTTCAAGTTAGCCCAAACCAAAGCCTCTTTTAGTTAAAAGCTACACCCACCTTAACCAGCTCCTGTCTTAAAATCATTTAAATTAGGGGTATTGGTTCGGTTCGAGACTTTATCTCTATCAAATATAATATAGAGGTTTACAAACCGAGTTAAACCATGAAAGATATACAAAATCAACTAAATCTATCAATTTGATTTGATTTGATTCGATTCGCTTCAGCTGTTTTTACTAGAACTAGAATGTATATTCTCTAAGCATGTTTCACAGCTAAATCATTTAAAAAACTCGAACTTCACGGGTATTTTAATTGTATTTTGAATTTCAATTTTAGTTATAATAACATTTTAATTTCAAATTATATTCAATTTAATGAATAAAATATTATTTATGTTGGACTTACATGATTAACTTAATCAAAAACTTATTATTTAACAACACCTTCACTAATATTGGTTAGAGTTCTTTTTTTTTTTCAATTCATAAAGTCTAAGTAAAATAATAAATTTAAGTTAATTATAAGCACATAATATTAGTTTATATTTTTATTTTGTTAATTTTTAAGCATTCAATTTTAATTAGGACTAATTGAAATTATACTTAAATTAAATTTCTTATAAAAATATATTTTATTTATTACGACATAATTTTATTTTTAGAGAATCATTATATTTAATATTATATAAATAAATAATATTTTTTTTAAATAAATATGTTATTTTTTATATTGGATATAATTTGAAATTAAGGTGTTATTATAATTATAATTAAGGTGTTAAATTTAAGGTACATAACAAAATTCTTTCAATAATTTTAGTCCATGTTTTAGATGTATGAAGAAATGTTAATTTTTCACATATATTAATTAAGCAATTTATTAATATAAAACTCAAATATAAATTTATTTCTGTATATATACTAAAAATAATTATTATAAACTATAGTTTTATCCACGAATAATTTGTATAATTTCTGCATAATGTGTATTTATATACTTTTTCATGAATAACCTTCGACATTTCTTTTATAAAAAAAAAGCTTTTGACATTTTGGATTTTTCATAAAATATTTTATAATTTACCTAACTAATGATAGATTTTGGTTTAATTACTACCTGTTATATACTAAGAAATAGGAAGGAATTTACTATAATGTAATTTTCTATTTATATAATTTTCTATTTTTCTACTTTTTTTTAATGTATATTAATTGATTAGCATTTTTTTTTAAATATATAATGCTAGTTCAAATAAAAATCTCCAAGCCCTCTATTATCTTCATCCCTCCGATTGTTGCGCGCAAATACACAGAAATGGCTCTCACTGCTCCGTTCTCTTGTGCTGTTGCTCTACAAAGCGAAACCTCCTCGTCATCGTCATGGTCAAGACCTACTCTTTTCATGGGAGCTCCACTCACCTTTTCTCCTACTCGAACTGGTAAATTCGTCTAATAATTTGATGTCTAATTATGTCTCTGATTACTATCTATACTCATTAATGTTTCCTCGATTCAGGTAAACAATTAGATTCTCGAAAAACACTCGTCGTTTTCTCAAAGAGAATATCTGGTCTGGAAGAGGCTATGAGAATTAGGAGGTATGCATTAATTGCTTGCCTTTTTGCTTGTATTTTCGTATGGAAGTTGAAATCAAATGGTGGCTTTTTGTGCTTATTTCTTTTTCTTGTATGGTGGTATATAGACAGCGTGAACTTCAAAGTAAGGTTAAGTTTCGAAAAAGACCACCTTTGAGGCGTGGAAGGGTATCGCCCCGTCTTCCAGTGCCTGATCATATACTCAAGCCGCCTTATGTAGGGACAAATGTCTTACCAGAGATTTCCAGCGAGCATCAGTTTCATGATTCTGAAGGCATTGTAAAAATGAAGGCTGCTTGTGAGCTTGCAGCTCGTGTTTTGGACTTTGCAGGGAAAATGGTCAGGGTATGAGCTTCTATTATCATTCAGATTTTCTTCAATTTATGTAAATTTTTCAGCTTTTTTTGTTCTTTTTGAATTTCTGGGTTTGTTCACCGTTTATTTGAGGCCAAATTGTATACAGAAAGTTTCAGATTTGGAATGGTAGCTTAACTCTGTTATGTTCATTAGTTTTCAACACTTGAGTTTGTAGTTCCTAACTTCCTATCAGGAATGAACTAACTAATAAACATAATAATATAGCTTCTTAGATGTGTTAAGCTTAAATCACTAATCATAAATTTGATCCTCAAGCTGTTTGAACTTCAGAGGAGGTGTTGCCATCTCTAATTCTATGCATGAGCTCTTTTTTTTTTCATTTATTTATTTATTGGGCGCTTGCACCTGATTATGGATGGCTAGCATTTCTGATTCCATTGCTTGAATTGATTAACGAGTAGGAATTGCTTATTACTTTGCGCCAGTCACCTTGAGAAGACAATTGTTTGCAAATTAATGGATTGTTGAATTTAATTAATGAGTCAAGGTGGAATAACAGAACTTAATGTCAAACAAAGTCTTTATAATCATTGACCGTTAACAATGTCAAATTAATTTTTTAATTTTGCTCCAAAAGTTCCTTTAAACTGAATTTTTGACATGATTGATTAAAGAATATTGATTCTTTTGTAACATGGGTTTGCTGTCACAACTAATTTAAGGCTGGCAAGCAATCTAAGTTTTATCCTAGTAGCCTTAAACGCATTGGATATCTCATATTTTTTTAGTGAAATTGATAGTTCTCCCTCTTTATCTTCTCCAGGTAGAAAAGAACAGTAATGGCAGATTAGCAGATTAAGCTATGGCTTTTCCCTCCTCCTCCTCCTCTAATATTTCTTCAGATGTGTTTATTTCTTGATCGTTTTGAGAGAGTACCTTTCTCTTGAGTCCTGGTTTATTATTGTAGTCTGTTTACTGTTACTGTCAATTTGATACCAAGAACTTGGTTAGATTTTGTTTTCTGATATCACATTTACTTGTTTCCATATGCTATTAGCCATCGGTGACGACGAATGAGATTGACAAAGCAGTGCACCAAATGATCATTGAGGCTGGTGCTTATCCTTCACCTCTTGGATATGGAGGATTCCCCAAAAGTGTGTGCACATCCGTTAATGAGTGCATTTGTCATGGCATACCTGATTCCCGACAGCTACAGGTCTGTCCATCACTGCTTTGTATGACATGCATGTGCCTGATCTCTAACAATTGTCTCTTGTGCAGGATGGTGACATAATAAACATTGATGTGACGGTCTATTTAAATGTATGTTCCTGATCCATCAATTTAGCTCTGTTATATATGTGGCTCATTAGTTTCCCTAGCTAAATTCTTCTAGATATCTAAAAGACCGAGTGTTACTGGCCTTAAATGTTACCATTCCATCTTTTTTTTTGTTGGTTTTATTTGTCTGTCTCCTTTTGTGCTATCCCTCGGGTATTGATAAATTTATGGTACTGGGTATAGTGTAGCCTTTATGCTTTAGCCATATGATTGATTTATTTTGGAACTCTGCAATTCTGCACCATCTGGCTATGTTCTTGTATGCCTTTAAGTGGAATAACTTGATGCAGGGCTTTTAGTATTCTAGGAGATAAAATGTTGCAGATATCAAGGGAATTCCACAAAAGAGTTAGATTAATATTAATGTTTTTGGACAAATTACTGTTCAGAGCAGCAAGGATTGTATTAATAAGCAGGGGTATTCCAGTACCTTCTTAGATTTTTTAGGTGGTTAGTAAGCATATACTTTGTTACTGCATATGCTGTTTCATTATATATAGGCATAGTGTATTAAAATGTTTTATGTAAGTAATCCGGACAAATTTGAGATTGAGTCTCTGTTTAGCTGAGTCAAATAAAGTGCAATTATCAAATGAACACACACTGTATATCATGAAATATAGCTTTTCAGTTTTCTGCTTTAGCTGTGCAGCAACATATGGAAAATGAATAGCTGATTTCTCTATCTCCTATGTGCTTCCTGTTGCCTCTTAGGGATATCATGGTGACACGTCAAGGACATTTCTGTGTGGGAATGTTAGCAATGCTCTTCAACGTCTTGTAAAGGTAAGTCTTTAGTATGAGTAAGAATAGCAACTAATTTACTTTTGTTTATCATTTTCTTGTAATTATTTAATTATCTTATAAATATTTAGAAGTGGTGCAAGAGAACAGAGCTTTATACTCTTTTCCTAAAAAATTTTGTATTATGTATGCTTCAGGTATAATATGATAATTATTCAAGTCTTGCTTCTCTGTTTACTGGAATTTTTATGTAGATTTCTGGCTTCATGATTACCTCTTGTGGCAGGTGACTGAAGAGTGCATGGAGAAAGGGATAGCTGTTTGCAAGGATGGTGCTAGTTTCAAGAAAATTGGAAAGAGAATTAGGTACTGCTACTTTTTTCATGTTGCGTTGAATTGGGAAGTATATCAGAATCTTATCATCCCTTCTCCAAATCTTTTTTTCTTTTTTTATTTTTTTTTAAGGGGGTGGGCTGGAGTTTGAGTTGGCATCTCCTAATAGTTGAAGTTTCCATCTCCTTTTAAGTTTATTAGAAATTTATGAATTTTAAGGGTCTGATTTAACTATCATAATGTAGTGGGTCCTTTTTTACAGTAATGCAAATTGAATAAATTATACAGTAAACTTAAATGAGAGAGGTCAGGTCTTTATGCTCTTGTATAGCTAGCAGTAGATTAGAAGTCAACATTAATGTGTATCACTAGGATGTCTATCAAGTAGTATCTGCATTACTTGGAATACTTGAGGCTAGTTAATATTTCAAAGAGCCCTTCTAATTTTCTCATGTTAATGTACCTTGTGAAATCAGAGGAATGATATTACAATAAGTTCACTCATGAAGAACCGGCATCTCCTTTTAGAGGCCAGGACATATTTATTTAGTTTCATGTTCTTTTCCTAGACAAATTCTGCAAATCAAGGTTTAGCTTCAGAAGATCATGGCCAAGTTTTTGCCACCTTAAGCTAGTTAGCTTGATTTTATTTCTGAACATTACAACTGGTTTATCATCTCAGTGAGCATGCTGAAAAATATGGTTATGGTGTGGTGGAGCGTTTTGTTGGGCATGGTGTGGGAGCTGTTTTTCATTCCGAACCATTAATATTGCATCACCGTAAGTAATATTCTATACATATATGTGTGTGTGTGTGTATTTCATTTTCTGATGTGTAAACGCTGATATATATTTAGAACCTTATACATGCTTCAATGCGTTTGAAGTGGATCATTCTTTAAACCATGCAGACGACAATGGCAGGAGTCTTTTGACCTTCTTCACCTAGCATCTCTTGGACTAATTTGCGTTAGATATTGGGTCAAAATCAACATGTGAACTCATATCTATTAAATCAAGCCTCAACTCCAGCTATTTAAGCCAAGTCTAGAAACCTTTTTTCTTTTATTTTTTCTTTTTGCTAAGCCATTTAAATCTCCAACTTCTGCTCTCTCTCTCTCTCTCTCGCATTTGGAGAATGTGCCTTTTACTCACAAATTGCTATTTGCTAATTGTAGTTTCCTATTTAAGTTGATGCTGAATCATCTTCTGATAAGTTATGAATGGACAGGATTTTACTTGTCTGCAAACCTTCCCATTTATGGTTGCTGATAGTTATTTTGATATGCTACTGCATATTGCTATTATATGCTACTGCATATTGCTATTATATGCTACTGCAAACCTTCCCACAAATGATTTCTTTCATTTGTGGTACAGGCCAAATGCATAAATTCGCCCCTTTTTCGCAAAACACATTGTGCACTTTCAACTTTTTATTTGACCCATTGAACACATTAGCTTATAAAACTGCATTTACTAAACACTTCAACTTGCAAAATCATTCTATTATATGCTCTAACTTGTAAAAATTAGATCAACTGAACACTTAATGGATAATTGAACATTGTGAAGATATTGTTCGAAAAGTTGTACTAACTACAAATCAAATTAATATTTTGCAAACATAACAACAACAACAGTCAAGCTTTAGTCTCAAATTAGTTGGGGTCGTTATATGAATCCTTTGTTTCGAATATCGGCTCTGATAAGGGTAATATCAATGCAAAACAAAGTATAAGTAAAAAAAAAAAGAATGAAAATACTTTTTGTAAAGGAATTTTAAAATCATTTGATATATTAGTAAATATATCAAAGTATAAAATAGGCAACACCAATTGACTAGGATCTGGTACATGAATGTTTTGCCTCCATCTTATTATGCTCGTATATATCGTCACTAATACCCGAAAACATTAGATCCTTAGTGACAACTTCACTCCAAACAAGTCTAAGTTGACCTCTTCTTTTTAGCACCCTCTACTGCTAGAGTATCACATTTGCGAACTGAGACATATAGGGGGTTTACTTAATACATGACCATACCATCTCAAACGTGCTTGTCTTTTTATTTTGTATATAAAAGCTAAAAATCATAAAAATTATTATTAATATGTGAAGAAGTGTATGCTATTATCAAAATTCATAACTTTTGGGACATGTTAGGTTCCTCCCAAAATTTAGGATGTGACAAAGTTTTTCAGGAGAAACGCATGAGTGAATTTATGTATTTGTCCTTAGTTATTTTGTTGCTGTACTGCATTTTGCTACCATATTTATTGTCATCGTAGAACTCTTTCATTTGTGGTCATTCATTTTCTGTCAGGGAATGAAATGCCTGGTACAATGGTTGAAGGTCAAACATTTACTATTGGTGAGTTCATTTCTTTCTTTTCCTTTTCCTCTGAACAGATTAACAACTACTATATCAGTTTTGTCTGCACACTCTGGCTCAAAATATGCTTGTGATGTCCAAAATTCGTTATACATTGAAGTAATCCATATCTCATATAGCTCTCCTTTTTACCAATTGGTAAAAGAGCATGCTGAAGATGGAGCATGTTGAATGTCAACATTTGCAATTGAAAATGGAACTTACACATCACATTTAGCATACCTGGTGTGGAAATGCTGGTGGTGGATTCATTTATAGCTTCTCTTAATTTTTCTTGTGTCTTCTACAGAAAATTTCTTCTTATGTTTTGTTAATTATATTATTCTAAGAGCATCCAAGCCACAAGTTGGAAGTTAACAGAGAATGAGTTCCATGCATTATGCAGTTCATCGCATTAAATTGTAAAAGCATTCAACTTAAAAAGTATAAGCTAGTAGGTGGAAAGGCATAAGCAACATTTTAAGTCCGAAGCACATTTCATTCATAACTAACATAGCATTGCCTGCTGATATGCACTTTTAGTGTGTAGTCCTGATAGAACAAATACTAACATTCTTGATAAAAATACAAACAAAAAACAGGCTAACATGGGGAGCATGCTACAGCTTCCAGATCTAATATTAAGTTAGAGCATCTAATCTAATAGTTTCAGAGGTAGTTAGTGGATAGGCCACAAAATATACATTTTTAATTAGTTAGAGCATTTCCAGGTTGAAAGCTCAAACACAAAAACATCATGTAGAACATGTGCATAATCTGGCAACAGTTATTCTTGTTATCTGTTAATTGAAATGAAAGATTGGAGAACTACAATTTGTACTGGTTTGAGTTTGCACTTATCCGTTCTCACTTTTTCACCCTCGAACTTGATGTATGTGAGATATTATTAAAGATGGTATTCAAACTTTCCTAGTGCTAAACTATTTTGTTTTGTGTCAGTCGAAGGATCTTAGCCTATTTATTAAGTAGCAATGCAGCTGTCAAATTATGACTGTCCTTTTCATTATCACTTCAAAATTGTTTGTCAACTGAAAGTAGACTATGTTTGTATCTTTCCTTTTCGGTAACAAAATGATCTTATATAGTGCTCTAAATTATTTTATTTTGTCTTTTATACTGGATCATTACATTTTAACCTTTTCACTACAGAACCAATTCTTACAATGGGAAGTACCGAGTCTCTAACATGGCCTGACAACTGGACAACTTTGACAGCAGATGGAAGCCCTGCTGCACAGTTTGAGCATACCATTTTAATCACCAGAACTGGTGCAGAAATATTAACCAAATCATAATTACTTTTTTTTTGTCTCAATTAACTTTTCATATATATTATGCATTTTTGGTAAAGGTAGAAATCCATTTTTGAGGATGTATCCCTATGCATAGATAATTTTCTGACATGTTAATTTGTACTGGGTACAAAGTGCACCTGTGGGTTTGTTGAATGATTCTCCAAAGTATGACATCGTCTAATGCTTTTAATATGAAGCTATGCGGATCTCTCTTGGAAAGCCTGTATTTTTGCTTGGTGGGCTTGCAGGTGTATACTTACAATAATGGAAGAAATCCATTCTGAAGTCCAATCTATTGTGGTTGATCACTGTGCTTTTTGGCATGTGAGACTTGTTTGCATTCGTCACTCCATTGTTTTGGATGCAAGATTTCTGGAGAGCACAGCATGCGAGAATTTTCTTCCATTAGCCACGCTGATATATGTGAATGGTTTGAGATTACTCCAACAACTACAAGGATTCTGATTTTGCTCTGTTTCTTATCCAAGTGTCGAGTGTTTGAAGCAGAGGAACCTCAGAATGTTTTGTAAAGAGTCGCCATCTCCCTCGTGCTTATTGAACGGGGTTAAGGTTTTTTAGTGGCGTTTTTTAGCATTAAAGACAGAAGCTGCTAATATTTTTGTAACTCTGTGATCAGCCCCGGAGGTTTAGTTAAAGATTAATGTTGACACGGGTTTATGGTGTGAGTTCTGGTGTTGTGATTAGAGAGACTCAGATGGGCAGCTTTTAGCTAAGAACTTGTTTCACCTGGAGGGGTTCCGCAGCACATGGAATTCATAAATCTGACTGTCAAGATGTCCGTGTTTCTTGTGGCCTGCGGGATTGACTACATTGAACTGGAAGAAGAAGTTAGGCTATTTAGTATTATTATTTAATCGTGCCTGCAAATTCCATGCTTAGCATTCTCTAATAATATCTTATTCTGTCATAAGAATAGTCTGGTCTCTGGTGGTTTGCTTGTACAATGTTGATGTGCTTATTTAATTCTCATACCATAATATATTTAGACAAATCCAGCACGTGGTAGTGACAATCTATTTGTTATTTACAGAATATGGTCAGTAGCACATTCCATGAAACTCCTAACGTTTGAATATTGTCTTAATCTTGAATCTTTGTCTAGTTTCGTAACTCTCCTTCTCATTACCTTTCCGTTTTTTTTTTTTTTGAGAGAGTTTTATTCGAATCTGTTAATTGTTCGTAAAGATAAACTTTTGCTTTAAGGAACTGATGCACAATAGTTATAAAATAGAAAACGCAAAATGTAACAATAATAAGAAGTTTAAGATGCAAAATGTAAAAAGCCAAAAATATATAAATTACATCAGAAATTCATAGGATTATCTTAATTAGTTAAGCAATATGTTTAATATATTTAGTTCATTTTCAACATATATATATAGTTCCAAGTGACTAAATCAATATGAAAGTTGGAATTATTTATAAAATCAACTTCAATATTATATATCGAGTTAAATGATATATTTGGTAAAATAAATTGTTTTGGTAGCTATAAACTGTTTTATGTTATGTTTGATAATAACTTTTTAAATAGTTTTAAAATATTAAACATTATTTTTTTTATAGTGCTCAGTATATAACATTTGAACTAATTTTTAAATATTAAACTAGCATTTTATAAAAAGTAATTATATAATATGTAATTTTTAGCATTTTATGAAAAACTATTTAAATAACTAAACTATATTCAAACAAGTAACATATACCAAAATAAATAATTTTATCAAATAAACTCTCGGTACCGTGTAGCTGTTAACTGCTTGAGTTATTTTTTTATAAAAAAGTAACCCATATACCATTTTATTTTTAGCATTTTATGAATAATTACTGAAACAGATAAACACTGTTCAAATAATTAATATCTATCAAATCAGACAATTTTTCCAAACAGATTTGAGTGATTTTTTATAAAATGAAAGTTAAATATTATATAAATTAATTTTTTATAAATTATTATCTTAATTTTTAAAAGCTAATTTAAATACTGTGATATCATACATTGTTAAAAAAATAACTTTTAACATTTTAACCGACTAAAATTCTAAAAGCCTTTTAAAAAACTGTTTCCAACACAAATAAGGTTGCATTTCTAGAAGGATACGAGAGTCCTCGGAAATTTTACATATGCAAACAATTCTCTGCGAACTTTGAACTTTCAAATCAACTTAATCTTTAAAAAAATAATTCATTCTTCAAAAAGCTGCATCAACAATCACATGTTAAATTATGGATATAAATATGTGCATCAACTGGATTGTTGTGAATATTCAAGCATTTTACAATATTTGATCCTTTCTGCCAAGATCTATCAGTGGCATTTACAACCTCTCTTAAGGCAATTTCTTCTTTCAAACTCACTAACTCGACATCCCACTTCTTGCCTTCTGATCAGTCCCTGAAACAACTGGGTCTTTTCCACCAACAAAATCAATCTCTGTCAACTCAAAACTTCAAATTCTCCATTCCACAACATTTCTCGACAAGAAGATGCAGCTACAAAAGCATTGTCACCACAGCTTTCTTCTCTAGGCTCTTCTCAGAATCTCCAAAGAGAAAGCCTGCAGGTAATTAATTTACTATATACCATTAAATTTCCTTTCTTTTTTATTCACTAATCTACCCCTTTTTCTTGCTACAGAGAAAGTTCAACAACTTAATGTATATGAAATAAACGAACGAGACAGACAGCCCAGCAATCCTAAAACTAAGTAAAAAACTAGAATTAGCACTTGGAGATTTAGTGCCCTTCACTAACAAGCTTTACGCTGGAGATTTACAGAAACGGTTCGGTATAACTGCTGGTCTCTGCGTTCTTATCCAACACGTACCGGAAAAGAATGGCGACAGATATGAAGCAAACTACAGCTTCTATTTCGGTGATTATGGCCATATATCTGTACAAGGAGCTTATTTAACCTATCAAGATACCTTCTTGGCTGTGACCGGTGGATCCGGAATTTGAAGGAGTGTACGGTCAAGTTAAGTTGCAACAAATTGTTTTTCCTTACAAGCTTTTTTACACTTTTTATTTGAAGGCGATTCCTGATTTACCGGCTGAGCTTCTGGGAAAGCCGGTGACTCCTTCGCCGGAGGTTGAACAGAGTCCGGCTGCCAAGGCTGCTCAACCTAATGCCACTATCCGTAACTTCACCAACTGATGTTGTTTGGTTTACTGATTTGATTGGGGTTCCTGAATTTTCTGTTTTTACTTTTCAGTTGTTAGTATTGTGTTTTTCTCATTTATTTTTAATTTTCTCAAAATTCCCAAAGTACATTTATTTTGAATTTTCTGATTAATGTTCATGAAAAATTTGTCACGAACAATTAGTTTGACTTGATCATATCTTTTTGGTCCTATTGGAGAAATTTATCATATAAGATCAACGTGCTACTCACATTCAAAAACTATCACCACTAATGGTGGAAAAATGCCACATTTATACAATTTCATGGTTAGAATAACCAATTTGGCCAGAAAAATCCATAGCAAGTGCATGGTTGAAGTTAATATTAAGGTGATAGCCACGGGGGTTAATCAAAATTATTTTATTTAATCAGATTTTTTATTTCTTATTTTATAATTATTCATAATAAAAAAATGTAGCCATAATCATTTATAAAAAATTATTTTCCAAACCATTTCTAATTTAATCAGTTGTTGTTCTAACTAAATCAATCCTCCCAAGTCAAAAACATAATAACAAATCTAAAATTACTTTCCAAATAATCTATTATATATTTAAGTAAGAATGATAGGAAATAATAAGATTTTTTTAAATATTTTTAGGGTTTAATTAGTTAAAAGGAATATTAGTCATTTAAATAATTGAATTCGAATAAAAAACAATGGATATAATTTTATATAAGATGCTAAATGTTAAAGTATTTAAAATTTGATAAAATTTATTTTAAATAATATGTCAATTAATAAAGAGAAAATTTGAACATAGTCAAAATACTAAAATCTCTTACATGGTTATGGAGTACACAAAATTTATATAATTTACTCTTAATTATTTTAGGGTTACATCCACAAAATAAATTTTAAATATTTTTTTCACTATTAAAAATAGCATACTTATAAAAAAATTAATATAAATAAAATAAAAATAGTGGCACTGTTGGTGAAAAAATGAAAAAAGTCAACGAAGTAGCTCACCTAAAAAAAGTATCGAAGAAAAAATTTAATAGACGGAGCCCACTTGAATGAGACCGCCAATAATATCATAATCATTAATATTTGATCTTAGGCCTAGGGTTCCTTACCATTTATATGTAATGCTATTCCCATGTGTAATGAATCTTTTGCACATGTTTTTTTTTTAATCACGTGTATGTGTGTTATGAGTATATATAAAGATTACACCTTTATAATCTTTATAACATGTTTATTAAATTTGCTCCAGACATTTACTTATCTAAAAAACTAGATAAATGTGTTTGTTTAATAGTGACAGTCCACAAACCTGACATGGTTAAAGATAAAATTCATGACCTAATTGATAATGATTATCTCTGTAAGTGTTCTTTATCACTGAGCTATCTCATTCGGATTAATAATACATATTAATTTAATAATATAATTTAAATAATTATAATATAATTAAAAAAATTAGAAACTGATCAGATCAATTGAATTTGTGTAGGTTGACCAATTTAACCACAAGTCAGTTGGTTCAATTGGATTTTCTTCTTTAGGTTCAAAAATAAAACCGGCTAAATTTTGAAACCAGTCCAGTTTTTTAGTTGATTCTTCGGGTTGGACTGGATTTAACAATTATGCTTTATAACCTAAAATTAATTTCCAATAAAACTTGTTAAAATTATTTCTGCCCATTATCAGTTGGAATGCCCTTAATGGGGTTTAATGAAATTCTATATCTATTAACTTGTAAGTATTATGAATGTTTATTTTATTGAAAAATAATAATACCAAAAAAAATTGCTTGACATGAAAATTATGCAAATAAATTAATATGTACACCGTTAGTTCAATTCGATATATGGGACACTGGAGCATTTTACAAAGGCCAAATGCATATTTTGGATCTTGTATTTTTTCAAAAAGGATCTTGTGGTCTTTATATTTTGTAGGAGACCCATTAGATACCTCTATTTTGTTTTTTTGTATTTAATAAATATTTTGATTGGGCAAACCAAACTCGTGCGGTGTAAATAAAATGACATGAAAAAAAATTAATGACACTATCAATCTTTTTTTTTACCACGCTGCAACAATAGAAAAGTAAAAAAGAAATTTAAAGATTGTCTTTTTGAGTTTTAAAATTAAAATTTTCCTCTTCTTTTATTTTTCAACAGAAGGCACCTCATTAACCATGAACTGAAACATTAAAAACCAAACTATAGGTTAACCATAGTACCTAAACAAATATCAATCACGAAATCTCGAAAAGAAAATAATGAAAGAATAAAAAGAGAAAGGGTATACTGCGAATTTTCTTTACCGTGAGATGGGAAATAGCTCCTCCATGAGAATGAAGAAAGAAGGACTGAAAATAAAGTCTAGACTAAGAGGAGAAACCATCATGACTGGTGGTGATGATAGTGGGGTAGATTGTGCAGAAAAAGAATTTTGTTGTGAAAGCTAGGTTTATCACGCCAAACGATGGATATACAATCTAAAAGAAATGATTAATAAGGGAAGAATCAATGAAAAGATAGCGAGAGATTACATTTTTATGGTTTGGGTAAGCATTTATTGCCATACACACCTTGTAATCTTTCCAATCTTTCTAATGGATAATTTTTTATGTTTTGTATTTTGGGTGGATTTCATAGAAATAGATCTTAAGCTCCATTCACACGTGAGCAGAAGAAAATAGATATTTAAGCGCCAACATGATAATGAAATGAACTTTCACTCTTTTTACATTTGTTTGAATATTCAAATGCTATTTTCCGCGTGATGAGATACTTATTACATATAAAAAACCAGAAGTACTTAATGGGTCTTCTGCAAAATAAAATGGGCCACAAGATTTAAAAAAAAAAATACAGGATCCAAAATGTGTATTTCGCCATTTTACAATATTTGATCATTTTTGTCTAAGATCAATCAATGGCCTTTAAAAGCTCTCTTAAGGCAATTTCTCCTCTCAAACTTACTAACCCAAAATCCCACTTCCTGCCTTTTCATCACTCCCTAAAACAACTGGGTTTCGGTTTGGTTCATGACGGAACCGCCCTCCCAATAAATGGGCCAGATTGACTAGAGTTGTCAAATTGTTAGTCACTTATTTGTATCAGACTTTCGCTCGTGCACGTATGGGCCCGATCAATCCAACTCCCAAGTTTGCAAATATAGCTGGAAAACAAAAAATAATTAATATAATAATTTTAGAAATAATTATATTTTTATTGTCTTTTTCTATTTAAATATATAAATGAAAAACGCTAATGATTAAGTACATAAATTTTTAAAAATTTACAATTGAGTGTATCTAGTTGAATTGGCTGATCCAAAATGTGATTGTGCAATTATAACACTCAATTTTTTCAAATAAGTGGCCGCCGAAGTGGACAAAAAGAGCTGCAAATTAGCCGAATCAGAGTCAGACTGTCAATAATGTTGCCCGATAGTCAAATCTGCCAATAATTTCTATTAGCCTTTTTAACCTTCGTTTAGTTGGTATAATTTTATATTATAATTTGATTGATGAATATTATTTACTCCTTTTTGTTTTTTATATTCTTTTACCCGAGTAAAATGCTCATTCCAATTCTCATCTCAACTATTTTTCAAATAATAAATTTTTTTTAACTTTACATTAAACAATTTTTTTAAACAAAAAAATTAATTTACAATATAAAATAAGTATAATTTAAAATTATACCAACTAATAAAAAAGTTAAAAAGGTTAGTTGTTATTATTTGCTGAATTGGTTGTTGAGGAACATTAAATGAAGGTTAAAAATGTCAATTTTAACAAAGTCCAAATCTTATTTGGCTAATTTTTAGTTGTTTTTTTCCACCTCAGCTGACACTTAATAAAAAAAATGGGTTCCATAATTGTACAATTTTGTTTCCGATCAGCCGAAAGCACCCGATTGTAAATTTTTAAAAGTTCATACAAAGACATTCAAAATATAATTTTCCCATAATTTTATAATAATAATAATAATAATAATTAGTTTTATAATTTTCATGAAATTTATTGTGAAATAAAAATTAATTAAAAATGATACTATAAAATTTTAACATAAAAAATAGATATTAATAAATGATATTGAGATAAATTATTATTATTAAAAAAATATCAATATCTGTAATTTAAAATAATTAAATAAGTTTGCTCCACAAAATTTTGAGTTGGACTCAAAGCTTAAACTATATGCTATTGAACAAAACTCATATACATATCCAAAGCTTTACCAGCCATGTTTTAATGTTTTTTGTATTTAAAATGTCTAAAAGAGATAAATTTACTTGCAAAAAGAACATAAGTATTTATTTATGATTGAATATTATAGTTTGAAGCTCACTAATGAAACATTAACATTTTATTCTGAAAATCCCTTCTTAGTTTTAGATCAGAAAAAATTTATCTGATCTAATTTATAAAAAAGAAAATAGCAATTTTCGAACGAGCTCCAAAAGCAAAGGACCAATTATTCTCTCTCTCTATGGAGGACTCGTTTGGCAGGATCACATTTGTGGGACAAACTACAGTGCAAAATGTTTGTAATTTGATGGAAGGAAATTATGCAACCTACGTACTTGCATTTCCCTGTTTCTCTTTTATCTTATGCTTCACTTTGTAAGTACTCCCTTTGATGCCTTTATTAATGTATACTGTTTTTCTCTTTTTTCTTTTTTTATACTGAGGAGTTTAATTCCCTCGGACAGTAGAGCGTAAAAATTTTTTATCCTCCTAATAAAATGCATTTCTCGAAAATTAAGCTTGTACTTTCACTGTTACGGGATAGGGGTTGCTCACCACCCCTGCATCCAATACCATATTGGTATTAGTATCTACTAACTTTTTTTATTAGCAAAATTTTATTTTATTATTAATAATTCTAGAAAAAAAAAAACTTAATAAAGCTTAGAAGCTAAAATCAGACCAATAAGCCTTTCCATACATCTAATTTAGTCGAAGAATATTAAGTTAAAAAGTCTAGATTGAAATACATCAAATCTAAAGGGACTGATTAATATTTTCATTTATACAAATAGTGCAGTTTGAAACCTCTCACACTATAAAAATTTTTATCAATTTAGCGAATAAAGAGGAGGGTACTAAAATTGTATATAAAAACTTAATTAGCTTAATGTTGGTATTTATAAGAAACATATGTATATAATTTTTCTTTACTGTTTTATTGGTTAGAAGTTACAAGATCAATCATGGAAGTAATCTTCTTTTTACCCGCCTTGCCCCTAGTTGAATACTTTTTCTTTTTCTTTTTTCTTTTAATACTGCCAACAAGGGTAAAATGCTTATGTACTTCGAACACTGAATAACGAGTAAGTGTTATTTAAATGGAAGTGTTACTCCTCTGCTATAATTTATAATATTGTTTCAATTCATTTGGCTTTCAATAAAATACATTTTAGTTGATAAATAATCAGGAGTTGCTTCAAATTCAAATTCTGGGAACATTAGGGTTTTGCTTTTTAGCTAGGAGATGAATAGAAAGAAACAAAATATGTGTCGGTCCATTGGGTTCACAGGCTCCTATCTTTCGGTCCTTCAGTTGGACGAACACATGAAATCCATGTGCTTCGTCAATCAGTGTGGCTGTGTTCGTGCATTTTTAGCAAAGCTAGAATATATAAATATATATGTGTATATATTGAACAAAAACTATTTATTTATAAATTGTGAAAGTTACAACTTGGTTGGATTAGTTAATAGGTGGGATTTTTTACTCACTTTAGCCTCATAAATTCCATTTAAAAATCCTTAATTTAATGGAAGAAAGAAGCATTTCTAATTTATTGTTTTTACAAGAGAATAAATCCCTTCTATTCTATCCTTTGAATGTTTGTGTTTGTGTATACTGTATGCATATACAAGATAACCCATTATATGTGTGTGTATATATATATGTATACAGCAAAAACCTTATTTTTAGAATTGGTCTAGCTCAAGAAATAAATGGGATGAATGAAATATTCAATTTATACTTAATTTGCTATCTCTTTAACTTTTGCAAAATTTAAGCAAATTGAATCTTAGACCAAAAGTATCTAAACAATCAAATTCATTTTATTACTTGTAAATCTAATAATCCATAAGTACATAATATCATTAGAATAAATTGCAGATACTACAAGCTGGTAAAGCTCTTTTCTATAGCTAAGTACAAAAAGAAAATGGGTTTGGAGAATCGATCCATGCATGCATGGAGATGGAAGCACAGATTTTAAAGAGATACGAAAAAAGGCATAATCGAGACATAAAAAGAAAAAGATGATAACAAAAGCCATACAAAGAAAGGCTGATGATGATGACGATGCTGGATAATAATAAACAGTATATAGAGAGAAAGTAAATAAATATAGCTATGATCTAGCTGAGCCTGAGCATGCATTTCCAAATTATTATTATTATTATTAGGTTAAAAAGTTGCAGCAACAGAGACTGAAAAAATTATGTCGTAGTATCTGTTTGTAGTTGTTCTGAAAAGGAAAAAAGGAAGCTCTTTGGGTGAAACCCCAAAAACAGTAAAAATGATCAGTGGTCCATCTTTATCTGACAAAAGAGACTCGATCAAAGTGTTAGTAGTGTTAGTCGAAACTCAGAAACACTCAGACCTTAGCTTCGTCCATATATAATTACCTCTCTCTCTCTCTCTGTTTTATCTATGGCTGTGAACAGTACAATCTGTGACTCAACTGTTCATGTTTTCATGTCTGCTCTTATCTGCACTCACTGCTGACTTACTTGACCACCTTCTATAATTATTATCCCTCTCTTTTTCTTTCCTATATTTATTACATTTCTAAAAGAAAAAAAAATTTAAAAATAATTCTTTTTCCATTAGTCTGGCTGAAATCCTACAATTTTGCAAAGAATTCCAATATTGGTCACCTGGTCAACACTTATTAATAATTTAAAAAAATCTCTTCGCTTGGATTGAGGGGGTTAAATGATGATTTAGATTTTTTTTAAAAGAAAGATAAACAAAATTTGTTACACTTTTAATTTTCAGGAGAGTTTTTCACCTTTTATCGACTATTTGCATTGATTGTAATCTGAGTAATAAAATTTTCATATTGATTTAAAAAAAAAATTTGACAATAGAATGATATTATTAATCGATTTTGCATGTAATTAAATTAAATTTGTCTTTTCGATTTAAATAAAGAAGGATTTACAACAAATGAAAAGGTTAAAAAAAACTTTTTTTAAAAAAAAAAAAAAAGAAAAGTAGAATATCTTTAATAGATGATAATCGAAACAAGCACTTCCAACATTGAATACATGGAGCCCTGGCTTTCACTATACTGTTTGTTTGTCTTCATCCTCTCTCTCCCTTTCTCTCTCTCACATACACATAACATAGGAGTAGTTACTGCCATTTCATAATCACAATCACTAATTAACATCTAGATTAGACATATTTTTGTTAAAACAAAACTGGACCATCTCCATTATCATCATCAATATCATCATAATCATCATCTTCATCTTCTTCGTCATCATCTACCTCGCACATTTTTACAGTATGTGGAGTATGTCCATCTCCAAAAGCACGTACGTGGTCTTTAAGTGACCTTTTATGTTTAAAATCAGACCCACAAATACAAAACCAAAGCTTACCACAGTTCTTTTCGTGTGTTCTCCAATCTCCTCTAACTGCAAAAGTTTTTCCACATTTTCTGCATCCAAAAGGCTTTGCACCGTGTTTTCGCTTGTAATGTGTTTGCAGAGTTCTAAAATCCTTCAATGGCCTTGATCTTGGATGGTCAATGTTGTTCTTGCACCCTTCAGCACAGCAATAACAAGGAAGTCTAAACATTGAAGAAGCTGCCTTTGTACCTCTTAAAGACTCAGGCCCTTTTCGATATTGCGATCCATGTCCCCACATATGCATCTAATTAATTAAACATGGACACAAACATAAGAAAAAAACAAAGTAATTAAATAGAAAATGTGTTTTGATACTATGAAACAGGTACTCGACTACTGCTTTAACTTAATGTAACGGTAATTAAAATAATTAATATGTTGCAATGAATTAATTACCTGCATGTTATTGTACCTATTGAATGTTTTATTACAGACAGAGCAAGAGAACTGTGTAGGACCGACGAGGATTTGGGCAGGAGAAGGAATCCAGTACTGGCCTTCAACGAGAGAAGAAACGTGATTAGGGTTTGAAGAGGTAGTTTGGGTAGTTGCTGATGGAGGACCAATATGGAGAGCGACAGTTACAGCATTTTCATGAGAATTAGGGTTTTGCTTATCAATAGTACCTTGTAGCTTGTTTAAGGAATTGGGATGTTTAGAGATGTGTTGGCCAGGAGGTCCAAGGGAAAGAAAGAGGGAATCTTCGTCTTCTTGGTCATCAGCTTCTATACAAACACTTTTACTCGAGGATATGTAGTTGAAAGAGGGGGTTTGCATGGTGGTGGTGAACGATTATATGAGACAGGGAGAGAGAAAGAGAGACTGAGCTCGAGAGGTAGGGTTTATGGGTTTTGGTGAAGAAGATGATCAAGTGGGGAGAGAAAGGGCTAATATATATGCGGGTATTTGGATTTCGTGTTGTAGGTTAATTTTGCAAAAGGGAACGGGTAACTTCTTACCAGAATTAATTTTTTATTCATCTTGATTCCCTTGGGGTGTATATGAATTTTATAATCTTGAAGAAGTAAAACAATTTCACTGCTTTCAAATTAAACTTCATCGACAAATGTTAGGACTCGACCTAGCTCGAGGGATCACCATATTAGAAAATAAAAGAGGAAATTAATTAGTGAATTTTTACAAAATGAAAACTAAAGTTCCTATTATAGCTTTTTTTAGTATCGGGAAGATGATTCAAAATTCAAACCTGAATCTATTAACATATTATATGTGCATTTCTCACTAGGTTATGTCTTACTATGCATCATAATATGATTTTCCTTCTTTTTTAATTTACCGTTACCTACAGGAATTGAATTCAAGATGTCATAATTATTGAGACAATTACAATATCATAGGTCAAAATTTTATTAATATATAAATCATTTCTCTCTTAACTAACCATGCATAGATATAAAATGCATAATTGGATTCAAACTATATAACATTATTATAAATATCCTTAAAATGCATATATTCTGCTTTTAACTAAGTAAAGCATAGAATGTAAAATTCCATTGATGGATTTTATATTCTATAGGTTTCAAATCCCATCAATTGAATTACCACTTTCAAAAATTTCAAGTTGACATTAAATTTAGGAAAAAAGAAAATGATTTATATAGGGTTTGGAATGGAAGATGTGGAGAAGGGAAAAGGACCACGTGGAGTGGAAGAAGGAAGGTGATAAGTTAATTTTGGCGTGTTTGAGAACAGAGGAGACAAAAAACCGGCAAAGGAGGAGAGGGTGGAGGAGAAAAAAGATGCATAGAATTGCGCACCATTGCCAACACTAACACTAAAACTAAAACTACCACTCCTCCTCTACTCTTTCACTGAAATGCTCGATTCTCGAGCTCTTAATCTCTTCCTCTCTTCTCTCTCTCTCTCTCTCTCTGTTTGTCTTTTAAGTCTCACTTCTGCACTGTACATATTATTAAGACACGCACTCTCTCTCTCTTTCGGTAGAAAAGTAAGAATGAGACTGATAGAGAGAGTGTTTGAGTATGTAGACATGGAGCAATGTTAACTGTAGAATAACACTGATTTCTCTCTTCACTTTTGTTATTTAAAGATGAATTGATAGAGACATAGGTAACATTCAACCTCAAAAGATATTATAATTGAGTATTCCGCTGCAATTTTTAAATTAGCTTTTAGCCTTTTGCCAAGTCTAAATTCCACCTCTTTTAATTGTACTATTTGATAATAATAATTTTAACATTTAACATTTCACTTAGATTAATTAAAATTTTTGAAATCATACATATTGCTTTTTTTCCTAAACATAGTTAATTAAATGTCTATCGTACTTTTTTCGTCAATTAAGAATTTGTTCGGTAAAATTAATTATTTTACTAGGTATTAATTATTTGAATAGCATTTAGTTGATAACTATTTGAATAACTTTTCATAAAATGATAAAATCTAAATTTTAAATAAATTGATTTTTTTATAACACTTTACCTTAACAAAAACAATAGATATGTTACTAAATACCGTAAAAACTATATAGCCTTTAATATTTTAACCAATCGAAAAACTAAAAGTTATTTAGAAAACTATTATCGAACACAATCTAAAAACTAATTGATAACAGTTACTGCAACAATTAACAAGTCGCGTATACATAAAGTAACTCATTATCCTAAAATTCATATTTACTCATGCAATTTAAGGATTTTAGTACAAAGAAAAAATATTTACTTACTCCTAATGAATAGGCACCAAACCGATTAAAAGGAAATTTTTGAATCAAACGGAATTAGTACTAATAATTCACGGAAAAAAAAAATCCGTATGAAATTGAGCGTGGCAGTTATTTTTATGCTTTTGGAAATGAACGGCAGATTCAAAATATAAAATGATGCAAGGTCGGATGTATAACTTCAAAACAAAACCTTCGAAATCTCCTAATCAGCTTATAACCTGCTACAGGTATCTTTGATTAAGATAGGATACCCCAAAATATTATATACCATACCTAAAATATGGCAAATGATGGTAAAATCATCACCGTAGTCAGCAAGAAACAACACTAACCATTATCTAAACGGTGTCAGCAAATTCAAACATTTGCTAAATGTCATACACAACATTTTGAAAAAAGAAGTGTAAATAAGTTATTTTCTAGTAAAAGATAAGTGGTTCTACTCAAACCTATAAAAAATTAAATAAGTATACTAATAATTTATTATTTTTTATGTGAAAATTATTAATTGATGTATATGTGTGTAAATTACTTCAAAGGGTTTTTTTCTTATCACGCAGAGGGAGAGGGGAGGTTTTTTACATAGAAAGAGATGGAAAATATAATATATAAGATACCCACCTAAAATTTTATGTTAACAATTTATCAGAATAGGTGAAGCCCGATGAATTTTTTATGAAGTCGAACCAAGTTCGAGTAGAACTACCGATACATGCCTTGAATTATGATGTGAACTATGAAGATCCTATCGCAGTCCACCAAAAGAACAATTTCAATTTTACTAGGTTTGGCCCTAGCTAGGGCTTTGGAAAGCATTTAATTTTTCTTAATTAGATTAAGAGTTTCATTTATTCTTGAAAAATAATTTGTCTGAATAATATTTTCTACATTTTTATATCAAATCCTTTGAACAACCTTAACAATGGAGAATTTACAGATTATGTATTAAATCAGACAAAATCATAATGTAAAAGTTAACATTGACCATATAAATAGAAATCGGAATGAAAATATCAATTGTAATTAGTGGTAATGAAGAGCAATAGATAGATGCAGTGAATGACATGAAAGAAGAAGAAGAGAAGAGAGTACAAAAATAGAACTGTTGAAAACGCATGGGTTTGCTTTGTAATTTAGAGTAGAGTTGCGAAATCAATGAGGGAAAGGTAAAAGTAAACATTACCATTTCTTCGTCTTGTATGAGAAAGGAAAATGAGGAGAGGTTACAGAGTCCTTGTCACCCTTCATGGCCGCCCCCTTGATGTGTCTTCCTCCTCGCATATTGTGCCACTGCCACTTCAACCATATATGTATATATTATTTTTCCTTTTTTACCCAATTCTTTCTGAATTTTCTTTTTTATTTTTTAGATATGATATTCTTTGCTGAGCTTACTAGTTTAAAAGTTTTTTAAGAGTCAAAATTTTGGATGACCTAATTGATTAATTCTGAACAAAGTAAGTGGGGCATGAGTGGGTGAGTGTGTAGATTAAGCTTGAATTCTTTTGTGATGAAGGCCAATCATTGCCAATGTTATTACTTATTGGATTAAGCTTAGAGTTAATCTTGATAAAAAAAAGAAATATGACTTTTAATAACCAAAATTAGTACGTTATTAGATTTGGACGTCAAAATAATAATTACTCTGGATCTTTTATAATTGTGTTGTTTTTTCAATAATTTGCAACATATGACGAGCACATATAAATTTTTTCCATTATGCATCAATAGCATTAATGAAGAAACATATCGCACTACTAGACTCCACTGATCGAAAATTCACACCTATAAATTGAAATTTAAAGTCTCCAACCAAATAAAATCAAATATCTTAATTTTATTTAGTAATAAACCCTCGCAAAAAAAGGACAAAAAATTTTCAAATATGTAGACAAACTAACAATAACAAAACGCTCTCTCACTTTTCTCTCGTTATTTAGCAGCCGTAATCCCTACCTCCTACTTTCTATTATTTCTTCACTTCACCTTATTTTGCTTTTAACATTCTCTTGCTTTAATAAACACAAATCTGTTTTTTTTATAATAGGTCTATCTTTTTTGTTTTGTTATTGTTGGTTATTGGTTGTCTCCATATTTTGAGTTTTTTTGTCCCTTCTTTTGTTAGGGTGGTCTATTACTAAATAAAACTATGATTTTTTATTTTGCTTAGTTGGAGACTTTAGATCTTAATTTACAAGTGCGGATCTTCAATCAATAGAGTTGGTAATACAGCTTATTCCTCTATTGATACTATTGACGTATAGTGGCGAAAATTCATCTGTATTAACCATATGTTACAAATTATTAGAAAAGCAATCCATTTATAGCCGGAGGAGTTATTATTTTGACATCTGAATTAATTAACAGATTAGCTACTGTTATGAATATTTATCCTTTTTATCAAGATCAACTCCAATAAAAGAATATAATATTATACTTTTAGTTTTAGTTTCATTATTCAAAAGGACATGAATTCCTTTGATTCCTTAAAAGATCAGTGAACTCTATTAGCTATTAATATTAAAGTTCTATATCTGATTTATATCCTTATTTGTGATTTTTGATATATTAATGAATTACAATTTCAAAAAAAGAATAACAAAAATATAAAAGAAAGATATGTTCTAGGAAAGATATGAGTTTAGTAAAGCAAAAGAAAATTAAAAGTAAAAGAAAGTGGAGAGGGAGAAAATATATAAAGTATGAGGTAAGGGCTAACATAAATAACAGCAACCTCAAACTAAATCTAAGGTTAGAAAACTAGAGAGAAAAGATAATAAAAGGTTATTATTTATGGGTAGTCCCACATTTAATAAATATAAATAAAGCAAATAACATATATGGAGAAAGGTCAACCAACCATTTTGTATTAAAAATAAATTCAATTTATTATAAGCTCAAATTACTAATATAATTGATAACTGCATTCTTATTATCTTTCCTTTTCCCCTTTATTTTTTATAGTCTTTTTTAATTTATTTTCTAAAAAAGTTCTAATTTCTCTAATTTGGTTAGTATTATTAGAAGAAGAGTGTAACCTCTATTATATAACTTACAATCTTAATTTAGTCTATTTAACTAAGGGTACCTAACCAAACTGAAACAATTAATTTGGGTTCGGTTCAATCAGCCACTCAAAGAGCAGTTCAGTTGATTGGTTTACTCAATTTGGAACAAAATTATTATTTGGATCCACTCGATTTTGCAGGAACTAATCGATTAGGCTTAAAACCGATCGATAAGTAAAAAAAATTAACAAATACAACTTGAATTGACAAGTTCCATTCAAATGGATTTGGTTCGAATTAGACCCTCAATTTATATTTTTTACTCCCAGTTTAATTTGATTTGAACTCAACCAACTGTTTCCTTAACCCCACATTGAACACCGAGGAATTGAAATAAAAAATTAAAAAAGAAAGAAAAAAGGTGTGTTTGAGGACACTATTCCATTTTCAACTCTCTTATCACATTCTTTGAAGCTATAGGTGGGCTTTTTCATCCTTTCCGCAGGAAAAGATTGGTGGGCTTTTCCCAAGACTAGTACAGAATGGGCCAAACAAGAAGGGAGGTAGCGATGTATAGGCCTGCACTACTCTATTACATCTAGATACATCATTTTTGAGATCCAGTGCAACAGACATATCAAATCTAACCTACACTGAACCACTTTCCAGGTTGCTGTGACCGATGTGTACAAAAAGCTGGAGAGCTTTTACATAAGTTCTCAATTTTTTTATGACCTCAATTCCACCAATTTCGAAAAGGAGAAATCCCACCTCATGGGTCGGGGTGAGCAACAAAATCCGACCCGACCCAAAAAAAAACCGAAACCGAAATTAATTTATTATGATTCACCGAATCAACCCATTCAATAATTTGGACCCGATTAAATTTGGTTCGATTAGTCGGGTCCCATTTAGCCCGATTTTTGTCAATTGGCAGAATAGGTAAATATGCAGCCGATAGTCATTGTCTTTTCCAAGTATAATAAACACAAGAATTTATTCCAAGATTTAGACACAAGTAATATGCATATATTTTATGTATTAGTAAAAAAATTATTATATATGAATACAAATAATAAAGAAAACCTTACATAAAAGTAATTGATCTTTTTGAAAAATCAAAGCACAAAACAGATGTCTCCATCAAGGTTTCCATCACCACCTTCATAAAGCAAATTAAAGGCAAAAAAATGCACCAGATTCGTCCAATGCATCATGCGTGGACCACCAACTGGACTATTATTTTGAAATTAGCTACCATTTAAACTACAGATGGTAGCGTAAAACATAAGAAGAAAAAAACAATGAAGAGAAGAAGACACATCTGTAACCACTGGAAGAAACAGAAGAAGTTGCTGCCTGCTATTACTGGTCGTCGCAGTCTCAGGTCCAACGGTTGTCCGGTTGCAGTGTGGTGGTGCGATGAGGATTGAGGAAGGTGGAGAATGGTTACCTAGGGTTTTTGATTTCTGTTAGTGTCGAGGCTGAGAGTGATTAAAGTGATTTTTGAAAATTTTATTTTACAAAAGCAATAAATATATAGATTTTCGGGTCGGTCCAGGTTAAACAAGATTTTACTCAAACCATTCGATTTGATTAAAATATATAAAATTTTCAAATTTTATGGTCGGACCCGAACCGAAAAACCATTTTAACTTTATATTTTCGGTCGGGTAGGGTTAGGTTATTCAGGTAGAGTCGGACTTTGCACAGCCCTACTCATGGGTATGATTTTTTAATTAGTGATGGAATTTAAATCATTCAAATAAGTGAAATGATCAACCGACCGCACTTTAATTGCAATATTCTAATAACAGAGAAGTTTACGGACCCAATTTAAATAAAAATAGGATAAAAGCAAGAAGTTTAAAATATTTATTTTTTGATTAAACAACCTGGTATTTGGTACGGCCAATTAATCTATATTTGGAATTTGCATAGACCCATTATAAGGGTGACCCTCTCTTTAAAATTTTCATTTCAAATATAAATAAAAATTTTCATTTTCATTTTGAGTTCGAGTTGTTTTACCACAATAGTTTCATCAATTCCGTGATTTAAGTACGCAGTATTATTTAAATTTAATAAATAAATAAAAATTAGTGAAAGCGCAAAAGACCATCCTGAGGGCACTAGGCTAAGAGTCCCGATAAAAAGGGGGATTGGCTTAAAAATAGTGGCTCAACAATCCCATAAAGGGCACCAGGAATAACTCTAAATTACATGATTAATCGTTTGCAGACATTTTTCATTATATTATAAATTTAGCTTTTTTCTCTCAATATTTTGAATTTTTATTTTAGTTACAATAACATTTTAATTTCAAATTGCACCCGATTTAATATGAATAAAATATTAATTTTATGGAACCCAATTTAACCTTTCCCCTTAGATTAAATTAATAAATAAATATTTATATTTATTAATATAATATTAAAACAAAAATAATATATACATCTTAAAAATAAAATAATTTTATTCATTTATACAATATTAATAACAGGTAATGATTTTCTAAAAAATGACGCCATAATAAATAGAATCTATTTTATAAGAGATTTAATTTGAGTATAAACGAAATTCTATTATTACAAAATGACAAAACAAAAATCTACACTAATATTTTATATTATAAATAATTTTATTTGTCTTTTTATGAATTTAAATTTCTAACCAGTATAATTAATTATTAAATAGTAAATTTTTAGTAAATCTGACCAGATAAAAAAAATATTTTATTTATAAATTAGATGCAATTTAAAATTAAAATACTATTATAATTAAAATTTAGAATATTAAAGAAGAAAATTAAATTTAGCGTATAATTAAAATTATATGTAAAGTTCAAGATATTTTTATATGATTTAGCCAAATAACGTTACCTTTTCATAACCTCTCCTGCCTGCTTTCAACCAAAAAGGTGGTCCTAAATGGCAGATAAATGACCCTATAACCAATGCTAGATTGCCATATCCCACAACTTTTGGATCGGAATCTGATTAATTAAATTGTTAGATTTTACTTTTTCTTAATTCTAAATGTAAATCTATGCTCCAATATAGTTTCCAAAATCATTTTTATCAATAAAGATATTTGGCACAATGTGTATCGATCTTAACATGAAAAATATTTATAGTGTCATTTTCTCCTACGGTCTTCTTCTTTCTCTTAAATTGTGAATTACAGAGAAGAGAAACACCAAAATCACAAACCCCAGCCTTTTCTTCTAATTACTTAGAGTTCCTTAAAATCCAATTTATATCTCTATTTATTTTTCGTCATTATGCTACTAAATAAAAGATATATCTAAGTTTCATGAAAAACAAAAGCTTTTTATTTGTTCCTGAAGTCTGAAGCAATGAGGACGTTAATGGCGGTTCTCTTGGTCACTAGAGGCCGTGAGATATGAATGAGGAAATGAAGTTTCTTGCTTGAAAATTCAAACCCCCTATATCTATCTCAGTAGCCGTTGTTTTTTCCTATCTTCGCTGAGATGGATGTCGCATCCACCACATCAAACAAACTCACTTTCCTTTTCCTTTCGGTACCCATCCAAATCCAATAAACCCCAACCACAAAGAACCGTTACGGATCTGATTGAGTGAACTTGGATTCGAATCGAGAGAAAAAGAAGAGAGATTTGGTATTTGGTAAAGATTACAGTAAACCCTAGAAGAAAAGACATCAAAAAATAAAATTAGGGAAGCTACAAGAGAGCAGGTGAAGCAACGAATGAGAGTAGACTCGATAAATTGATTCAGGGAACAGGCGAATTGCGAGAGAGTCGGCAACAAAATAATCCGAGCGAAAGATGATGATTGGATGCACTCAACCTCGTAGAGTGGCTGCAATGTCCGTATCTCGGCGTGTTAGTGTCCATTTTGAACATTGTAGCAGCCTGAGAACGGTTGCAAAAAGATCTTTGAACATTGTTAAGGGTAGTGTCATGTAATGATGCAAGGTTCGGTCTAGTTAGTCATTAAACTTTAAACAACCGAATTTTCTGTTTAATTTTAATTTTGCAAACATTACCAAACCTGTGGTTATTTAATACTCCTAAAAGTCAATGCTAAACGACTTGACTCATTGACGAACCAAAAACCGAGAGCACCCAATTGGATCAGATTGCACATTCTACGGAAAATCCCCCAGGCCCCACCTGAGCCCAACCTCAAAAGATTTGAAGCCCACTTAAATAATCATGTGTCATTATTCACTGTCCAAGGCAAATAGATAAAGATGTAATTACTATATAGCCCCTTAATTTTTGTCAAATACATCAATAAGGACCCCAGTTTTCAAAATTACAGTATTTTTCCCTTTTTTTTATGATTCAATTATTTTTTTTAAGTTATTAAGCAAAGTTACAAACTATAAAATTCAATTATTTATTTGTTTCAACTCATTTTCAAAACAAATTATAGTATACCTATCTAATTTAATTCGATAATCTTATATTGAAATTAATTAATTTATTTATTACAAATCATTTTGAACACCAAATTTGTTTCAATTTAACTTTGGAAAATTTATAAAACATTATTTACCATTTGAGTATAAATTTTTGTTCAAACAGGCGGCGGCTTGTCTTCGTAGTTATCTTTCGGTAGGAAAGTGGTAGTACGCGCCAATTAAGCGAGTGGTAAGAACAATGATTTACGGGACCGTAAATCGAGGAAACAGAAACAGTACGCGAAATAGGACGTTAAGCTAAGCCAAGAAGGGGTAGTTGGCTCTTACAAGGCATGAAAAGCCACAATATTAATCATGATACTTATCGCGTATTGATTTCCGGACCTAATCATACGCCGCGTGGCCGCTCTATATGCACGCTCACAAGATTCCTCTTCTGTTTTACCTTACAGGTATATTCCCTTCAGATAGAATATTAAACATTTAAATAAAATAAAAACATAATATCCTGTCAAGATCCGCACATGGTACAACATTATAAATCGCTTTATTTTGCTGTGTAAGAATTGAGAAAGTTTGTTAATTATATCGTGATTATCAATTACTTAATAATAAAATTGATTACTTCTTACATCAAATGATTGTATATTTATCTAATTTAGTTAGGTCTCAAAGCTGGAATTATTTCAAAATATAAAATTTATTATCAATTTTATGAGTTAAGAAAAGAATTATTTATTATTATATAAATTATTATGTTATTTCGGTCTGTTATAATAAAATATTAAATTTTTTCAATAATATATTTGTATACAAATTTTATAAATTATAATTTTAAAAATAAAAATTTGAGTTTTTTTTCAATGATTTTGATGACTTCTCTTATTTGACAGCAATCAAATCAATATTATTAGATAAAGTCAATTAAATAAGAGGTCGAATATTCATTTTTATGAATGGAAAATTGAAATTCCTTGATAATCGTCAAAACATTAATCTTCAAATCTCAACCTACATATAGTTTTTTTTTATTAGCAAAACTTCTTTTATTGTTAAAATGAGGAAAAAATTTAACATAGTCAAACATCTAAACTCGGGCCATTAAGTCTCCTCAATACACTCATCGTAGCTTAAAAATGCTAAGTAAAAAAATGCGATAAACGATTCATCAGTTTGAATATCTTATAAGAAAAGAAAATTAGAACAATTGAAAAAAAAAGCATATAGCCTCAATTGTAAAAATCAAATACAAACAATAAAGGGCAATATTGCATCTATACATTTCTTAGCTAAGCTATCAACAAAATAGTTTCTCTCTTGAATCACATGATGAAAAAAAATATTACCTGTGAATTCTAGAATCACATCAAATTTGTTGAAATGTTTCTACCACTTTCAAAGACATTTGTCCTTTTGAGAAACCCAATATATAACACTTTTCGAATCTGATTCAATAATTAAAGGGCAGTATTTAAAGTTTGAGAGAGAGAACACCTTTGCTGCTTTAAAAATGGATAGAAGTTTTGCATAATTAGAATCAAGAATACTCACAGACTCAAAAAATAAATAAATCACTGTATCCTCAGAATTTCTAAGAACTCCACCAATACTAGTTGGACCTGGTTTTCCTCTAGAAACTCCATCAATGGTAAATTTTAGATAACTTGTAAAAGGTTATTGTTATTCTAACACAGATTTTTGTGAATAGCTGCTCAAAGATCCAAACCATTTACTCTTACAAATTAAGATCGGGTGAGAGAACCAATCATTAAAATAATAAAGAATAGATAGAAACTTAATCTTAAGAAGTTCAAAGCTACACAATTTAATTATATCAATAAGAGAATCATTGTCTTGTCTCATACTAGAGAAAATGAAATTGTTCCTTCGAAGCTAAATTGACCAACAAGTTATAAAAAATAAGAAAACTCATGCAATATGTGGCCCTTTAAACTTTAACAAGCTTTCCCATTGTCAACATAAATCATTCAAAGAGGATGGTAGAACACCAGAAACATCCCACCACTAAAAATAACCAAATCTCTCTAGAAGTTTCACAAAGCAACTATATATGGTTCACAGGTTCAAAATGAGAGTTGAAAAGTGAGCACACACATCTATTAAGGCTCAAAATAAGATTTCTTTTGAATAAATTGGTCTTGCATGGTATTTTATCCAATGGCTTTTCAAACAAATAAAGCTATTTTAGAGGGATGAATGAGACTCAAAGATGTTTCAGATTGAAAAAAGGTACTAATTCATTTATTTCAACCTTTTCAATTAAAGAATAGAAATTTTTTACAGAGAAAATACCTCAATGATCAAAAGTTCAAGCAAGCTTATCTTCCACCTCTCGTATCACATCATGTTTATTAATTTGGATTTTAAGTTGGCCAACATTTCATCCTTAAAGCATCTAAGATCTCTAATCCAGTTAATATGCCAATCCATTTTTCATCCATGGAACTGCCACATTGGTTCACCATGGCTCTTTTATTAGAAGCTAAACGGAAAAGCCTAGTAAATAAAGAACTAATAGGAACATTAAAAAGCCAAATGTCAGTCCAAAAATGAATAAAAGAGTCATCGCCTAAAATTCAACGAAAACCACGTTTTAAGAAATCATAGACAGTAGAGTTTAGCACCTAATTTAACTACTTCACGCCAAGCACGAGAAATTCTTTTCTAAAGATTCAAATCTAAATCGAGTTTTAGTAGAGCATCAATATCATATTTAGAAATCAGTATTTTTTTCAAACGAAGCCTTTTTCTGATTTAAACCTCCATCAACGACGAGAAAAGTAGTATTTTTTCTTTTAAATGATGCAAACACCCGAACCTCCACTCTTTTTATCAATAGATATTTTTTTCCAAGCAACTCAATTCAATGGTTTTTCCCTTCTAGCATAGAGTTAATATAACTTTTGATTTTTCAGATCCTTTTTTTCCGTCTTTTCTAACTTTGAAGAAAGTAAAAAGCAGAAATATAAAATATAAGCTAGTCTAATATTTTTAAAAATTTTATTTAAATATTTAAAGCTATTTTTATTGGATAAATAGTTAGAAATAAAAAAAATATTTTACCTGAAATTAAAACATTAATTTCAATCAAAATATCTAACGATTGAAAAAATCATTCAAATGTAAATTGGTTCTTATAACAAAGACCTCGAAAAAAAAAAAAAACAAACCTTATACTTGATTTTAAATTAAGAGACAACCTCAATTTCTCTTAAATTGAAAAAATAATAACACAATTTGAATTTTATTCATTATACATAAATAAGATTTTTGGCAAAAGGAGCCTTAGCCACACAAACATTTACCTGGACATAATCGATAAAATTAATTATTTTAATAGCAATAAATTATTTAATTAGTGTTTCATCCAATGTTTTAGGAAATAAAGGAATAGCTAATGTGATCATTTGCTATATCATTAATTAAACTGTCAAACTCTGAATTTTACATAGAGTATTATAATTTATATTGTACTTTACAAATAAATTTCTAATCGTATATAAAAAAATAATCAAATTTATAATTATTTAACAATATTGTATTATTAAAATTAAATAATTTTAAAGTTTGATATCCATGCATGGAAATTTTGTTATTGGTCATAGGTTGTTATACTTTTAGGTGCTGTTTGTCTACACTCATTTTACAAATTTTTTTATCTTCAGAGTCTTCTGAGAACAGAACCAAAATGAAAAAGATAGAAAGGGGACAACTTCCTTCGATCTTATCTCAAGGTTCTATAATGGAAGAGAAAAAAATACTGACGTCATTGCCAGCCCATAGAGAAGCGACGAAAAGCGAATCGCACCCTCGAATATTCAACCTCTCCCTCTCTCTTCTCTCTCTCTAGTCGCTAAACAAAATATATACCCTCGCATCAAAGATTCGTTTTCGTACGCGACGCCCCGACTTCGATACTTTCCTTCCTTTGATTAATTGATTTCTCTTCTCCTTCCTCTAATCCCTCACACTGTAAATTAAACAAACGCCATTATCACTCTCCCTCTCTCTCTCTTCCCCCTAGATTTTTGTTTTCTTTGGACCGTCTTTAGTAGGATTATTCCGTTTCCTGATTCTACTTAGATCCCTTATTCTCATCTCATATTCTTTCCTCCTTTCCCTTTCCTTCTTGTTGGTCCGGATCTATCTATGCTTAGTCCAAAATCCATTTCTTTTTATAATCTGATTCTTCTTCGATCTCCGTCATCGTCATTAATTAGTCGTAATCACTGATTAATTAGCGATAACCGTCTCCCTTTTTTTTCTTAAAGAAAAAAATGGATTATACAGAGAAGTTACAGAGATGCCATGAATACGTAGAAGCATTGGAGGAAGAAAGGCGTAAGATTCAAGTCTTTCAACGCGAGCTTCCATTGTGTTTAGAGCTTGTCACGCAAGGTTTGTGAATTGTGATTTTTGTTTATCTTTTACTGTTTCGAGGGAACGGTAAATATTAAATTAAATTTTGACGGTGGTGGGTGCAGCGATTAAAGCATGTAAGAGGGAGTTATCCGGTACTACGACGGAGTATATGCATGGTCAATCAGAGTGCTCCGCACAAACTTCGAGTGACGGAATAGCTACTCGGCCGCCGGTGTTGGAGGAGTTTATTCCGATCAAGAGAACTCATTCTTCTTCTGATAATGATTATGATGAAGAAGAAGAAGAAGACGATGATGATAATGAAAATGATGATCAAGAAAACCATTCGCATAATAAGCGAAATGATAAGAATATCAAGAACAAGGGTTTGAACAGCAGTGCTGATCATAAGAAGAATTGGCTTAGATCTGTTCAGCTATGGAATCAATCAGCAGATCCACCTCTCAAAGAGGTAAATACAGACACATTTGATTATTTTGCTGCTTGGCTACAGATTTATGGAGAGAAAATCGAAGAGTTATATTATTTTGTGTTTGGTTACAGGATTTGCCTAAAAAGATAGCCGTGTCAGAGGTGAAGAGAAATGGAGGTGCATTTCAGCCGTTTCAAAAAGAGAAAAGTGTAGGGAAGAGTAATCAGACCATAACTAAAACTCCATCTCCAGTACCGGCTTCGGCAACCAGTTCAACGGAGGAGACTAAAACTGGAGGAACTGGTAATGGTAGTGGAAATGGTGTTGGTGGAAGTAGCAAAAAAGATGAGAAAGAAAGCAATGGTCAAAGAAAACAACGACGGTGTTGGTCGCCGGAGTTGCATAGACGGTTCTTGCATGCTCTTCAACAACTTGGTGGTTCACATGGTAATTGACTTTTTGTTTTAAATAAGCAAATTAATTTATAAAATTGAATGTGTTTGTGTATCAATTTTCTTAAAAAAATATTAATCGATGAATTGCAGCTGCAACTCCAAAACAAATCAGAGAGCTAATGAAGGTGGATAGATTAACTAACGATGAAGTCAAGAGCCATTTACAGGTGAGTTTTAATTAATACAATGCTTTGATTTGGAAAAATATCTCTTTAATTACTGAACTTATTTCTGATTTTGGTTTCATGGATAAGATTATCCACTTCTAGCAAAATTTTATAACATATTTCAATTAATTAACTCCAAAAACAGAATAATGTTGATCCTAAGTTGATTACCTATGATTTATTTCAGAAATATCGTCTGCATACAAGAAGACCAAGCCCTACAATTCACAATAATAACAATCCACGAGCACCTCAGTTTGTAGTTGTCGGTGGCATATGGGTGCCACCAGCTGATTACGCCGCGGTGGCAGCCGGAACAACAACAACAACAACAACAACATCGGGTGAAACAGCCACCATAGCTGCAGCCAACGGCTTATATGCACCAGTGGCTGCACGGCCACCGGCATCTTCACATTTGTTACAAAAGCTGGAACATACACAATCAGAAGGAAGGGACAGTCATAGTGAAGGCAGCCGCAGCCACAGCCGCGGTGGTCGGTCTAATTCCCCTGCTACATCATCCTCCACACATGCCACCACAGATTCTCCTTTGTTTTGATCATTTTTCGTAAGATGAGATAAATATAGTGTAAAATTTTGTTACCAAATAATAGAAAAAGCATATCACATTAGCTGATATTTATGTATGTACTTTTTTTTTTCAAAAAAAAAAAGAGAATTTTGTATCGTAATAAGATCTAAACAGTAACTGTGAGCCTTGAATAAAAATGGATCGGGTCCTCCTTGTATTTTATTCATAAAAAAATGCTGCCTAATTCTGGAAATAAGAATCACAAATTTCCTTTTTTTTTTAAATTTAATTCGAAGATCATAGGAAAATACCTTGCCTTTGCATGAGTATCTACATCAGTTGGTTTGGTAATGAAAGAGCAAAGAAATGGAGAAGCAAATACATATGTTTGACACAAATAGTGGAATAATTAGATTTGATGGAAATTGCTTAATTTACAAGCAATGACATCAACACACTCCATCAAAATTTTTCAGAAATTTTTTGATTTCCAAGGGATAAATGAAATATGAAATGTCCACGATCCTTTTTTTTTTAACATTAGACGATGGGATTGGGATTCAAATCTAAATTTATTGCCGGACTGTATACACACTTACTATATATTGATGTGTTGTAATGTCTAACGTCTTAGAAGAGTAAAATATCAAAATATTGACGGATAACTGGCTATAGAAAAAAGGTTGTTACTTTTATTTATGTAGAGACATTTGTAAAGCATTTAGAAAATGCAGCTAACAATTACTTTGATGGAATTAAAATGTTATTTTTAATTTCTTTATTTTGTTCTTTAAATGATTCATGTATGTGTCCTAATCAATTGATGACAATGAGAAGAATCTTACCGTGAAAGAAAAATAAGTAAATCACAAGTTGCGGAGGATCCAACAAAAGACGATCTTTTATTGTTAGGCTTAGCTATTGATGCCCTAAACTTGTATGTGGTTGCTTAAAGGGAGCTCATACCTCAATTATAACCTGGAAAATGTGCAATTTACAGATAGAATAACATGTGGCTAAGGAGATGGATGATGCCTAAATCATATAATGACAAAAAAAAAAAAAGCTTAGCAACTGTCAATTTTCTTTTGATGCAATTAGTCAACGGATTCGCCTGCTTGCAAAATTGACGGTGGATCTTAATAGATGTAATAAATACTTGTTAGGAACACTTACCTCTTAGAAAGGCGAGCCGATTAGTTTTTTTTTTTAAAATAATTGTTATCGATTGGCTTGAGATATAAATATTTGGATATTATTTGTTAAATTCAATAAATAATATTGCTAGTCTGCATTCGATATGTTGAAGTTGAAATGGAAAAAGAATGAGAATATGAACTTTTTTTTTTCTATAATTAATGCACAAAATGGAATAATGTGATCAGTAAATTTTGCATATTGAACTATTAGAATCATAATAAATAAATTAATTAATTTTCGCTATCAATGATATAATAAAACAAGAAAATGGTAGATTTTTCAATTTCATCATCCTATGATGATTCTTGACGGTGATCTATTCATCCAAAAATAATAATTAATTAAACGCGATTGCTTGAGAATCTAAGTAGGACGAGACTAATGACTTAACAACATTATCATTTCATGGGAACAAAATGCACAATACGACAACGACAATTCGACATTTCTTGATAATAAACAAAACAAAACAAAATAATATGCTCGTAAATGTACTGTTCTACACATGGTCCACCTTCGAATATACCAGAATATTATGGAATATTTTAATTCTGCTCGTCTCCATTGGTTAATATTGTCGATTATCAAATATCAAATATTAATAGCCATTTTAGGTTATCTTCTTGTTGTCCAAAGTATATTCTTTGTTTCTTTAACTTATCTTCTTGGTAAGGTGCACTCAGGAGAGAGATATTCTGATACCTTCAGAATCTTACCTTGTCCGAGATTCCATGTCAATAATTAACTAACAGATTTAAAATATTTAATTTAATCAAATTAAGATAAGGAAAGAGCCTGTGTATTAGGTATAGTGAGAGGACCACAGGTCCACATCAATTTTTGTCCTTGATAAGGACTGCCCTTAATATTGTTATTTGGAGTTTGAAATTTCATATCGCCATTAATTGGGTTTTTTTCTTTAATTATTTAAATGGTTTAATATACATTTTTTAATACCTTTTATTTATTTAATAAATTTCATGCATATACATAATAAGTTTTTTAAGTAGTAATCGCAAAATCACAATGTTAATTTAAAGATTGATCTCATCGTGTAAGATTTGTTCATAGAGCTTTTCTTTTTACAACTCTCATAGCTTTGTACATTGTGCCGTTTAGATGAATTCTCATAGCTTGTGTTAGAATACAAGTTTATAGAAAATGAATCAATGTATTACCATTAACATAAATGCATTAGACTCTAATTATGAACTTTTAAAAAAATATTTTATTTTTAAATCACCGACAGCTGTATCAATCAACTGGATATTAAATAAGTTATCTGATCGTGTTATGTTAATAAGAAATAAATAATATATTTCATAGTTTAACATTAAATTATCATACTCTAATTCAAAAAAGGAAAAATTACAATATAATTAGAAAAAGTCAAACTTTTCATACGAATTTCGATATTTCGTGTTGAATTTGAATATGAATAAATTATATATATAATAGTTGTTTAACATTAAATGACCGTCGTGCTTTAAAAAAGAAAATTTTTATTATTTTTGAGAAAAGTCAGACGTTTATATGAATCCGAATATATAAAAATTTCGATTGTAAAATATTTAATTATGATTTTTAATTTTAATTTGGGAAATGTCATTGTTATATTATTCAATTTGAAGATTGTACAAAGGCATAGATCCATGGAACATGGAGATAGACTTGGAAAAGTAGGAGAGAAATAGGGTTGGAAGTTAGAACATAAATGTGTCTCTTGAGAGTAGATAGGGTCAAATGACTCTTGCATTATATAAAATTGAAAATAAAGTGATTTATTGGTTGATATGGTGAAATGGCACTTCAACTACAATTGGAAATAGGAATATTCCAAATCAACCCAACCAAAAATCAGAATAAGATCATTCTTCAAATGAATTTCTGATATAAATGTCATATCCTTCTCACTTTGGTCAACTGCTTATTCAATTTTTCATAAACACTTCTTTCTCTCTACCATGAAATTTAAAAATTGATGCTTTGTTCCTGAGATCTTTGAGACACATTACTTGGTAAAAAGTCATCATGTTGATTAGAAAAATTAAAAAAATAAAAATAAAAGGAGATGCCTCTTATATACACAATAGAATTCCAAGAGATGTGCATTTGAAAGCATCCTACTGAAAGTGAGTTTTTAATGAATTGTTATGAGAATAGAACGGAAATGGAAATTATTGTTTAGATTTGAAGTATCCTTAATTTTATTTTTAAAATAATTAAAAAAGTTATGGTCATTTTGAAACTTTGTGTTAATTAATTTTGAAGTATAATTTTTTTTCTACATTTCAGCTATTTAAATAAAAGATATCATATGAAAATAATAATTCTTCGATTTTACAATCCAAGCAAGAAAATTGATTTTAAGCTATTCTAAAAATCACTTTATAGGCCAAATAGTGCCATTTTTTCCACATTTTACGTCTTTTTCTGATTTCATTCCAATTTAAATATCACTTTAATTATAATGAATTCATTTCCAGTTGAGGAAATTGAAAAGCAACAAGTAGGGATTATAATTTTACTTAATCTGATGGATTCTCGATTTGATCGAACTCGATTTTAATGGGTTCAAATAGAAAAAAAACGATTTTTGAACAACTTGGGTTAGTAAAAGTTTTATAGTCATCGGATGTGGATTGAAAGACTTTGAAACCAATTACCTATTATCTATTTAATTAAGGGCGTTGTTATTTCCAGAGCTTAAATTGTTATTAGCATAGCAAAATCTATTAATAGAAAAAATTGCCTTTTATATTCCTTATTATCTCATCTTTACACAATTTCACTTGAACTGTGATAAATCCTCGTCAATGTAAAAACTGCCCAGAGTTTTTACTCTAACGTTGGTGTTAAAAAAAATCTCATATTGTGCTTCCTTATCCTTTCCAGATTTAGTTTTTGACAAATCCATTTCCTCTTTCTCTTTCTAAAAGATTGATGATTTCTTATTCTAAATCCCACCATTTTCAATCCAAGTTCAATATTTCTTGAATCCTGTAACCATGCAGTCAATCTCTCTCTCTCTCTCTCTCTCTTATCTTAGGTTATTTAAAAACAAAAGCAATATGTTTTGCTAATTATATTAACAGTTTCAAATTTTGGTTATGATTTGAAAACAAAATGATTAGACTAGAAACTGATTACCAAAAAAAAAAAATAAGCATAGATTGATGGGTCTTAAAGGTCAGAATAAATAGAGAAATAGAAATAAATAAATAATTGAAAAAAAATTAAAACTTGATGAATAAAAAACAAATGGTTGTTTAATTTTGTAAGGTGAAGAAGGAAAAGATAATGTAGACGAGAGCAGCAGAACACTGTTGTCATACAAAGGGCGATTTTGTCCATTAATAAATTTTGCTCTGTTAATAACAATTTATGATAGGGAAATAATACCATCTTTAATTAATACCATAAAAATATTAAAAATAATATTTTTTCTAAAAAAAGTTAGAAATATAACTTTGTAATATTTGTATTTAGTGAAGATATCATATATTTTTATTAAGTCAAAGTAGATTTATGATTTTTATTTGAAAAAACAAAATAATATTTTTAATGTTAACCGGTTATTTTAAATGGTCGGATATTAAATAGGCAACCATGATCATAAATAAAACTAAAGAAAGAGAGCAGAGTTATGGTCATATTTACCCTTTACACTGGTTTTCTTTTGATCTTCCCCAACATACGAGTTATTTCAACGTTGTCAACTAGCTAAACAAATAAAAACTAAGCATATTTACGTACTTAATGAAACTTTATTCTGATTGAAACACTAGTATAAGGATACACTCTGCGACTGGAAAATTTCAGGGTTCAGAAACGTCTAATGGTACACCAGGTGTAGGCTCTAGTACCTGGGCATCTGGTAGTTCCTTTGCCAAAAGCTCCTACATGAATAGAAGTTCAAATGCATCATCATCACAATATGGCCTAGTCCTTTATGCATTAGTCATGCCACATTTTTTTTTTCTTTATCCAAATCTATTCCTCACATGTTTTTATTCTTGTGAAGGACTTCTATGAAAAATACAAACCTTGAATGATTCCACGGTTCCCTCTGACTTGATGATACTGGCAAGGAGCCCTTTGCTATCAAGGTCTCCGTTTCTCATTGGGACAATGAGCCTAGGAAATAATGTATGAAAATAAGATAAAAACAAAGAAATTATGAAGTAACATAAAAAAATCAATAAAAAAATTGTTAATACTATAACACGATATATTCACATAAATATTGAAAACATTCCGATGGTGGCATACTTAGCATGCAGCAACTTTGCAAGTTCAACTGCATCTTCTTGTCCAGACACCAAAGTAAATTTAGGCAGAAGCTGCTTTATGACTGGTGTGATGACAATGTCAGCGTGTTCCTTCTCGAGAAAACTCTTGTTATATACACAGTGTGGTTCATAGTAAAGTGTCAGTTGTCCTTGTGGAGAATTCACAAGGTACCTGAAGCAAATAGAAAGACATTTGTAGTTCGCTTTACTGAAATATGTAAATAGGTGACCCTACTTCCAAATTGACAGACATAGGGGGGAATGGGTGCGAGCCATCGGCCCACCTTAAGTCCAAATTTGGAAAAACGTGTAAAATTGTGAAAAAAAATTATTTATTTGATCTTCACCCCCAATTCTGGGTCTGTCAGTTACAAGTACAAAAGGTTTTACCCATTCTCAGGGCGCTGCCAAGGAGGACCCAGAACTGGCCCTGCAGTTGCTTGAACTTTGACTTTGGAACCATCTCTAGCTTCAATTTCAGAGCTCTGACCAGGTTCTATATAAGTGACCTGAAAGAATCTGAATCTATGTTTGTGTTTGAATGTGGAAATGCTTAAATCATCAAGACATTAAGTGCACAAAAGAAAGTTCAGATTACTATTCCCAACCCTCCTTAGCTGTAGGACAGTAGTCACAGTAAACCTCAAAACTAAGCAAGCAGTACAGCCAACATGGTGAGCTTCATTACTGGTTTGAGGGCCCACACTTTTGGCTTCCCCAACCCCAAAGATGCTCTATGTGCGATGTAATTCCAGTTTCTCATGATAAATGTGTGAATACAAAAACAGGTTGTGCATTAGGTTAAATTATCCAACATATAGGCATGGATGAACAAAAATAACTGTGCAGATATAAGCAGCTGCACACCTACACATGTGCAGACAAATAGGTAGATTTATATAGGCAGCAACAGAAACATAAACTCAAAAGTAGTAAATCAAAAGTACTTCTTCAATGAGAATAATGACCATAATATCCTTTTGAATTCCAGACCTTTTTCCTTCTTGCTAGTTGAATAGTTTTCATAGTAGGAAATTTTTCACTAATTTGTGCAGTCAATAGTTCTCCTTACTGTTAATTAGTATCTTTAATTTTTTAAATATGCTTTTGGAACCACTTCTAATTACTTGCCAAGGGTTGTGTCAAAACAATTTAAGTTATTGGAGAATGGTCTTAACAATGTACTTCAGATCCTCACTTGCACATGAACGGCACTCTTGCAATGTTATAGTTAAGATGGTCTCATATGCTTTGAGGTCTTACCTCTGATGCTATGTGTCCACAAATAAGTCACATTACGAGCTCAGTAAGTTCAAGAATGGTTTAAGAAAGCTGGAGTGATAAGAAAAGTGCCAGAATAGGTTGACAAGCATATGTCTTGTTCTCCATCATAAGAAATTGCAAGAAAAAATAGGAGAAAGATTCAAGGAGAATCCCTACATCACAAGCATTTGGATACTATTGCTAGAAATGTGGCTACTTGTCTTCTACCACTCTAATCCCATACAGACACAGCTTCTAGATTGCTGCACATCTAATAACATTACAAATTAGGTATATGGTAAAAACAGTATTGTATAAACTTTCAATTCCTACTTCCAATTACAAAATGTCCATAGTCCTTATTACATAATCATGCACAAAAACCATAGAGTAGCTGAATCCCAAAAAAGAGCAGACAAAAGCCAAAATTGAAAAGTACTTACATTGCTAAAAAGGGGATCCAGCAAAGGCTTAGCATTAGGAGTAGCAATGACTCTAAGGTTTGGCGACATTTCCGATAGAGGCTTTAAGGTCTTCAAATGACAATGATCATCAAGACTTTGAGTAATCAATAAGCAATCCACCTCGGGAAGATTGCTAAGCTGCATTATAGTTGCAGTACTAAACTAAATTGTTCATCCACAACATACACTAACAACGAATGAAAAAACAAATTGTAAAAGAAGATTAAATTAATAGAAAATTAATTCATCAATCCAGATATTATGAATCACTTTTCCCTACATAATTAATGATACCTGCATTACAAAATTGACCCTAAACTTTTCAAAATGTGGCTATCACTGTTACCAACATCAATTAATATAGTAATTGAAGCATTAGAGAGTACCTGAAAATTCTTTAAGAACTTCTTGGCAGCGTCATATAGCCAAGAAATTCCAAAATCCAAGTTACCCACTAAGATTGGATCAACCAAAATCGTGACTCCGTTCACTTCCCATAACCAACTATTCCCCTAAAACGAATTAAATTAATTAATGAACAAATCAACGAAATGATTAACAAAAACTGTAATTAATCAAACTAATCCAAGACTCAGATCAAGAAACCTATAAGAGAACCTCTAAGTAAGTCAGTTTGAACATATCAGTTCCAGCAGAACTTGACCCAACTGCGCTTTCTTCAGATATTACTGCAGAAACCACCTTATTTAACCTGAAATTGAGCCTTCAATCATAAATTTCAAGATATAACAAAAAAAATATAATATTTTAAGAGAACAAAAAGTGAGAGAGAGACCTGTTCCTTGTGTTCCTTGATAGCTTCAATGTACCGGAACTGATGCAGATTCGGCTGTTACAATCAGAGGCAAGACGGCTGGTTGAGAATAGCTTGAATGTAGGCAAGGTTCTGGTTCTACAAGGATTGTTGAGAAGAGAATTGCACTGAAGAGCCATGGGGCAGAAACAAGAGGAGAAGGAAATGCCTCTTTGAGAGTTTGAAGTATCGATTTTTTTGGGGTGTAACATTTTTCCTTCCCGCGAATTAGTGTGCTCAACCGCTCATTTGCTCAGATGGTTCTGATTCTGCCACGTGGAAAATGATGACCCAGTGGTCAGTAACATTTCTTAGCTTAGCTCCATGAGTTGATCAACTCGGCGGATGATGCTGGTGAGTCGAACCGAGTTTGACCTTCCAACCAAAGGAAAGTTTTGAATGCCTGAAAATTTGCTGTCGTTCATGGCTAGCACTCCTATTAGACACCCTGACACGGTCTCATCTAAAGCCTTATTAGCCTTTGTTTACCTTTTTTTTTTTTTGGGTTTGTTTTGAAATGTTATACCCTTGGAAAATGGAAGATGATTAAAATTCTGACACTCAACAAAAATTAATTGGTTTTATTAGTATAAAAAGCTTGGTATCTTGAAAAAAGAAACCTGTTTGTTTGCTAATAAAATAAAATTACAGAAATTAAATAAAAAATAGCAAAAAAAAAAGAAATTAACTAATACAGAGATGCAGAAACTGAAGGTACAAACATTTTATATGTTAAAGTTTGCGTTTGTAATTATACTGAGTTGAAGTAAGCAAATAGCCAATTAGCCACCTTTTTGTTTCTTTCAGAATTAGATAATGAACTTTGATTATTCTATAATATGAGAGTACTTCACACAAAAAAAGGGTTATAATCAATCAAAAGCTACGTAACACCTTTGTCCATATAGCCCAATCAACCTACCATAAAACCCTCCAGGATTTGCCAGACTACTGGAAAGAAAAAGTAGTAGCATTCTTCTCACTCTCTGGACATTAAGGAAAACTAGAAGCTCGTTTGCCCTTGGTTCCTTAAAATGGAGATAGGAATTCTATACAAGAATTATCTATACGATTACCTATATCTTAAAAGCAAGTTCTCTCTCCCATTTCTTGGGCTGATAAGGTTCTATCTTCACAATTTTGTTACCCTCGAGCAATGGCAACTCATCTGCAGAAGGAATCTTCTCATGCCAAACAAATTCATTCTCATGTTCGAACTTTCTGAGGGTATCTGCAGCATTTTCAATTTCTTTTCTAAAGACAGATTTCCAAGAATCCTCCCCTGGCATTTTCCTCTTCACATTGGTTAAAGCATCACGAAGAAGTCCAATGGCAACTCCAACTTGGCCATCATTCTTTAAACTTGCTGCAAAGTATTTCTGACTTTGTAAATCATGTAGAGCTTTGCAAGAGAATATAAATTCCTGCGCAGAACATGAAAAGAATAGATTAATATGTAGCAACTACATGAGATGTAGATATGCCATACAAGCAACCAATAACAAATAGTTGCATTCAATTCAGATTTCTAGACAAAACAAAATGCAATTGGTAAAGCACAAAATGATTTTGGAGAAAGGCTCACCCCTAAAAGCTATGCATGTTCACCCTGCACCACTCTATGCATATTTGAAGTTCATTTCACACGCTCATGCACATGCATAAAGATATACATACATATGCATGTACATAGGTTTGACAAATCAATAAAAGAGCTGAATTTTCAGAATTCTGAATTCATTTATCTTCTTACTCATTCAGTCTAAGACCAAAAATTTCATCCTAAATCAGCAAAAGTCAGCACAATCTTCTGCATTCAATTGTGCCTTGAAATGTGGAACAAAAGTTATGCCAATTACCAGAAAAGGAAAATAAATCATCTTATGCTTTTAGCCATATATAGCAAGTACTTTTAAATCTACAATTCAAAAGAACCTAGTTTGTGGTAGTCTTAAATGCCACTTATCCATCTTACTAGTATCATATTCATTACACAGATACATGCATCTTAGCTGGCATACCAGGCAACAAACACAGTCAAATACCAGTTTCAAGTAGGAGCCACTATATCAATTTTTCAGTGTCGGCACTAACTTGCCGTAGGTTCCAGTCCTACTTAGACTGTGATATGTTTCTTCTGCCTCATTAAGCCATTTTCATTATCTTGTCAGAAATTTACTTGTATTTAAAAAGTGCAGAACACAATCCACCAACAAATAGTTACTCGATTGCAGCATAAATTCTAAATTTGAGTTTCTCAGCCAACAATAAGAACAAATACAGTTTTACAACTACCATGAATCACCATGCATACCAAAAAGCATGATGAAATGGACTTGTACTCTCCAATCCCAGAATTTAAAGCTCCAATGGCTTCACTGAGCAATTCTGCAATGCCACGGTGTAGCTTTGCCAAAACACCAAAACCTATATTTCCTGCTTCTTCAGCCTTTCTTATGTATACAGCCTAACACATTATAATATCATCAATTATCATACAGAAAAATCAGCAAAAGTTCTCTCAGTAACAAAATTTCAACCATTACATTGGTGTTAGTTTCCAAGTGGCACAAGATTAGAATTGACAGGCTGAAAGCCAAGGGGCTAACCTGGGCCTCAGCCAAACAAATGAGACTTGTAGCAGCAGTCACAGATGAAGTAGCTTCTGATGGCCTTTCTGAAGCTATTGTAGGATGTAAAGAGGGAAGAACATCATGAGCCAGATAATGAAAGGCTCCAGCAGCTTCTCTGAAGATGAAAGCTGATTGCTTCAAGTCTACATCAATATAAAGACAGAAATAGAAATTAAATAGCTCAATTAACAAAATCAAGCCAATGTGACATAACATTGGTATTAAAACCCACCTGATGGCAGAAACTCCAAAGCCCTCTCCCTAAGTACTGCTCCGTAAAGGAAGAGGGCCATACCAAGCTCAAACCGCAAATTATCAATTTGAAAAAACTTTGGACCTGTAAGGTTAAAGAAAGTTGACGAGCTAAGAACACTGCTCCATTGTATCTTGAGTTGTGAAATCCAGCGGACCATCTGACTGTTGCTGCCGGCCACATCAGCATGAGAAATGAAATTTTCCAATAATGGCAAATAATTTTCCAGTCTAAGACGTTCCTGAGCCACTTCAAGCAAAATATCAAATCAGAACAACCACTCTTTAAAGCTGGCAGCAAATACGCAAGTTGGTAATTACATGCAAACCAAATCACTTAGGTTGGATCAAGCAATTTTAGTCATGATCATAATTTCATTAATTGGATATGTCGTTAGAACTATATTGAATGGTTCAAAAAGACTACGGAAAAAGACAATAAGGAATTCTACATTACCCTTAAACAGACAAATTCCAGCGTTTTGATTTAGATGACAATAAGGTTACTTGTATAGATGAGTGCATCCATAAAAAACAGAGGGAAATCAACAACAATTAGATTCTAGAAAATTTAACAGCCACTAGTCAACAAACTCACAAAAGAAGATACTAGCTTTAAGCAACATGAAAAGAAAATTGTCCAAATATTTGAGAAAGGGGAAAACAAGTAAAACTTAAGGAATTCAGCTATTAAAAGATGACCTGCTCACAACGAGAAGTGGAACCACCAGACATTTCTCTCGCAATAGCTTCGGTGATAAAGCTTGTTTGATTAATGGAGTCCTCAATTACCCTACGTTTGGAACTCAACTCTTTCAAATTCTCCAGAGTTACAGAATCACGAGCAGCAAATACATCCTCAAAAACAACCTGTTCACATTGATCACATATGTCAAACCATACAGAATTGAAGTTTTCCAATGTCTCATTTTGTCATTATAGTTATCTAAGTCTGGCCAACTTTATTATAGAAACGATAAATAAGATCCTTACAATCAAAATCGACCAAACCCACTAAAACCCCAGCACAACAAATCGATTCCAGTACAAACCCAAATACAAGAATCAATCAATAGTAAAGCCAAGCCTACCTTCTTCGTTTTAAGCTTAGCTAGGTCTCGATATTGGAGCATCATCTTTGTCCACACTCGAGTGTAGTTATAAGCAAGGAGCCGAACCGAGACAGGGACGAAAAGCTAAATTAGCTTTCACACGGAAAGAAAAAACTACAAGAAACAGAGGAATTATGCAATTGTGAGTCAAAGACTTCCTCGAATCGTGAAATTAAAGAAAACTCAACTAAGATTCAAGTCTCATAGAACTCTGTCACAATGTAAGTTGTCGCTTTCAAACGGACTTCTTGGTGGTTCGTTTCCTTCTCAGCCAAGATTCAGGGAGCGGCTAAGAACTAAGGAGAAAACAAAACTATGGTTGGTGTGGGCCCGCTCGAGCTTGGCTCCCGCGAGTTCTTCAAGTCAGCTTCTTATACGGGTCGGTCCGGTCCGGTCCGGTCCGGTCAAAGTTACCTCGATTTATCATTGCTAGTTTTGCACAAAGCGTTTGTTCGTGGATTTTTATGCATTACAATTTATAAATTAATAAAATTTTGTTTATATATATAATTTTTATTATCTTAACGAAATATATAATTATTTATTAATTCACAAAATAAAAAAATAACATTTTATAAAATAATAAAAAAATATTTAATAATTAAATAACTTGTTAAGGAAATAATATATGTATTATAATTTTACAATCAATTAAATTTATGAAAGTAAAATTACTTTTCATTTAAATTATTCTCATAATAATTTAAATTTAAGTAATTTAATTTTTTTTATATATAATTGTAATACCCCGAAATTTTTATTTCAAAATAATTTTCATTTAAATTTAATCATTAAATTATTAACCAATAATATTACTCCACATAATATTATTGGGAACAAAAATCATTTTGATTCGCCTTAAAATTAATCGACTAACCGTTAATCAAATAAAAATTGGACCAATATTTTTTTTATTGGACTGAATTAATTTAAATTAGACCAGAGTCGAATATTTTTGAAAAAAATACTGTGTGTTACTATTTTTTCTCCCCGACAATCTAACTCGGACGGTTTGTTTTTATTTAATAATTTTAAACTTTTTTTTTTCTTTTTTTTTCTTTTCTCTCTTTTCTTTTTATTTTCCTCTCCTTCTCTCTTCTTCACCGAACAGCCCTCCCTCTCAACCCTCACTCTCTTTCTCTCTCACTGTCTCCAGCCACCATCTCCGGCTCCTTTCCACTGTGCCACCATCTCCTCCATCGCGCCACAGCCACCAGCCCTCTCTCTCTCACAGTTTCTCTTTCTCTCTCCCTACCGCTCTCTGTCTTTGTCTCCCTCTTTGTAGCGCCGCTGGACCGCCATAACAGCTCCTCTTCCCTCCTCCATCGTGCGGCTGCGACCTAGCTCCTCCCTTTCCCCCTCTGACCCGCGAACCAGCAGCTCCGGCAAGCTGCAACCGTGCCAGCAACCCAGAAATGCAGGAACCTCTGTGCCACCATTCCTCCTCCAGCTCGCCGCCGATTCAGCCTGCAGCAGCTGATTCTCCACCGATTCAGTCACCTCAATCACGAATCGAGTCCCAATCGGCACCAGATAATTATTTTCGGGACTATAATTTATATTTAAGGGTATTAATTTTATTATTTTCAAAATTTATTTAGTTAAATTTTTGATTAATTAGTTTGTTATTTTAGAATATTTGGTTGAATGATTTTATTATTTGAGTAGTTAATTATTTTGGTTAGTAGATTAATTTGTGGATTATATATTGTTTGGATGAATTTTAATATTTGAGGAATAATTTTAGTTGATT